>CAUZXS010000728.1:0-232500 GCA_963585895.1 Sepioteuthis lessoniana
TCGATACTGCTATATGGATGCACTACATGGACGCTAACAAAACGACTGGAGAAGAAGCTAGATGGCAATTACACAAGAATGCTGCGTGCAATCCTGAACAAGTCCTGGCAGCAACACCCCACAAGACACCAACTGTACGGCCACCTGCCCCCTATCACGAAAACTATTCAAGTTAGACGAACCAGACATGCAGGACACTGCTGGAGAAGCAGAGATGAACTCATAAGAGATGTACTCTTATGGATCCCCACACATGGCCGCGCAAAAGCAGGACGACCAGCTCGAACGTACATTCAGCAGCTATGTGAGGATACAGGATGTTGTCCTGAAGACCTACCTAGGCCGATGAACGATAGGGAGGAGTGGCGAGAGAGGGTCAGGGATATCCGTGTTACCAGCGCGATATGATGATGATGATGATATTTTGGGTGGTGTAAAATCATTTTGAAATAACTCTATAATATAATATCCATCAAATGCCCTCTGTTTTAAACTTTGCCGAGTGGGTCCCATTTCTTGATTGCTTTCCATGGCGGTTTAAAATGTTTCTTGCTCTAACTCCCACAATTTCTGGTCGAATATTATTTTTCAGTTCGTAGGTTATTCGAAGTTTTGTTCACTTAAAACTTTTCCTTAAGATAGCTCCAAAGGAATAATCGAGAGCTGTCAAATCTGGCGAACGTGATGGCCAGTTAATTACCATTCCATATGAATTTCGTTCAGCATTGAATTATTCGACACAGAAACATCATTGTTGTTCTATGCAGTATGTGCAGTAGTTCACTCCTACTTAAACCATTAGTCATGCCCGTAAAATATCCGGAATCTTTATTAATTATCAGTGAAAGGAAGAAATAAAATAGATTCTAAATATTGGAATAGTTTTAAATAAAGCACACATCGTAAATTCTAAAAAAGGAATTTTTTTCGGTCTCGTCTCGTCAGAGAACAACGTGATAAACAATACAACCGAATACGGAGATTTGATCGGCATTTAACGAAATATTAAAAAAAAAAAAAAAAGTAAAACCCACAAAGAAGAAGAAAAGAAAAAAGAAAAAAGAAAACCAAGAAGTACTGTGAAAGTTTTTTTTCACTAAGGTCTGGTTTAGTTGTTCTATAATTTAGGGATTTTAGTAAAAGAAGATTGTAGAAACCCTTTTGCTTGCAAAGAGCCCGATAATATTTGGTGATATAAAGCGCCTCGAACTAGATTACAAATAAAACGTTTTTTTTAATGTGTAGCAGAAGGAATTTTCGTATATTGGTTTGGCGCATAATTTAAGTCGACGCATAATTTCACCCAATCAGTGTGAAACGTTACCCCCTCACCCCCACCACATTATCTCTGTCTTCTAACCATGTCACTTCTTAGCCGGCCGGTGATCAACTAGTGGTTCGAGGGGGTAACGCACATTTCTTGCCACCACACAAGAATACGATCGAGGGAGACAGGAGAAAATAGAAAGACAAACGAACAAACACGAACAAAGCTTGGGGTTACCAAGAGCAGAGGAAGGTATTGCAACATTATATGCATGTGCGGACTATCGCTAGCGTGGGTTACTAGCGAAAATTCCACAATGCTACTGGGATCAGACATCTTGAGACTCTTCTTCACTGGACCCTATCTTGTCTCCTCGCCTCTCTGCTCGGTGTCTGGTGTTGACTGCCCCTCCGTGGATCCACGCCAACTGCCTCTGCTCCTGTCCAACTACCAACTGCCTGGGTCGCGTCGTCAACTCTCATTCGCCTCCCCGTACCACTTCCGGGTACGGCGAGATTTCATGTCCAAGAATCCTTTGTCTGGTTTCGCGCCAAAACAGACAATTGAATCGTCTGCTTTGGCAGCCTACCCCCATAGTGCTACATCAGGATGATTTATCCTATTCAATCCGAGCCACCGTTCTGGGCAGCAGTAATAGGGAAAAACCGTCAAACACTCTCTTTGGCAGAACAACTCCGGTCTGTACAGACGTCCCATCTGCCTGCTCTTAAATTGCAGCAGCAGCAGCATGGACACAATGAGGGTAGCTATCTAATTGATGGACCCCTTGCGTCTATTTCTCTTAGACCAAGGGTTCCCAGTTGAATATGAATTAGATAAATTCAATACACCACACACAGGAACAACTTTACGTCACCCCCAAAACTGACAATGTCGACTGCGATGCCGAATCTCGCTCCGACACCTAGCGACTACTTCACCTCTGGACAACATTTTCTGGAGACATTCACGCTTCTCCACGAATAACTAGAACCACAAACTAACGGTGACTTCAACGTCTATTTCCTCAAACAGCCAACACGACTTTTGCTAAACTACGGCGAACATAATCCCTCGCACGTCCAACAACACACGCTGCTATCTCAACTCTCTCATAACTCCATTTCGTCTCTTTACTTCTTTCCTTTCCCACAAGGCTTGCAGCACAAACGCAAACTCTATATTCCATGCTACCATTAAAAACTATCATAAAAACTTTCCGACATCTTGGAACTTCTCTCCTTTATATACCTTACAAACTTAGCGAGGAAACAACTCAACGTAAACACACACATGCACGTTACAAATTTTCCTCGCTAAAAACATTAACAAAACATTCTTTACAACGCGCTAAAAATGGAACTGATAATTTTTGGTTTGGTTTCTTGGTTCCATTGTGGGTTATCTAATGCCAAAGTCCTCTTTGTAGAAGGAAATTAGAGGCAATATTCAACCCTTCACTGATGTAATATAATGGTCGAGGGATTTCGGTTTATGCCTTTGGGTTTAGTTAGGCTGAGAACCTTTCGGCTCAGTGCATGGGTTACTTAGGTGCAACATTAGCACAGGTGTTCATGCGCGTGCGCAGAGCAGACGTATCACTCAGAGATGTCGCAAATGCCGAGATAGGAAACGGAGGCTAGCGAGTGCGAATGACGTCACGCACCGGAAGCGCGCGGAGGATTTGGAGAGATTATGAAGAAGTCAGTGAGTTGAGAATTGGACACCGAACGAGACGGTTGACTCTCACTTGCTCGCGAAGACCTTTGTGGCGGGGTTGTGGGAGGCAGATGAAAAAGCCAGTATAGAAAGAATGTGCCTCTCTCTTATGTCGAAGGACCATTAAACTCAAAGGTAATAAAAGGTTTCGTACCTGAACAAAGAAGTCGTTAACTGTTTTTCGAATTTCGAGATCCTATGTTTTGTGTTATATATGTAATGAACGTCCCATGTACATTTCACATATTCATATATATGGCGATGGTACACTGAGAGAAATAAGGAGGTTCAAACCTTTCCCAAAGGTATTAGCCTGAAAGCAACCAGAGTCAGAACTCGCCTACTGCGATATAACAGCCCAGCAAGTCACCCTCTGTATGTTTTTGGTTGAGTAAAAATCTCTCAGTGCTTTCCGAAGAAGAACTCAGTTAGTATTAAATAATAGACTAGTGGTATATATTATTGGCATGTCATAAGTTTTTTTTAAATTCTGACTGTTAAGGGGGTCACTGAATGTAATTGACAGTTTAGGGTCAGTTGAAAACTTGGCTGTATAGGACGAGTAGGTAACGTGATCGAGTGATGCTAAAAACATTGAGAAATAGATTATAATTTTACTTTCGTCTGAGAATAATAGCCGAAGCGAGCGAATTTGATTTATATCTAAGCCCTGATAAGACCGGCTCCCCGATATTCGCGGCTAGATGACACATGCGAAGCGAAGTTGTCAAAGAAATAATGTTATGAACACAAAAATTCTTGGTTGAGGTTTGAAAGATAAAATAGAAAGAAAGAAAGGAAGGAAGGAAGGAAGGAAGGAAGGAAGGAAGGGAAAAAGGAAAGCAAGAAAAAAAGAATTAAATGAAAAGAAAGAAAGAAAGAAAGAAAGAAAAGTGGTAATAAATAGCGAAAAAATAGAAAGAAAGAAAGGGAAAAAGGAAAGCAAGAAAAAAAGAATTAAATGAAAAGAAAGAAAGAAAGAAAAGTGGTAATAAATAGCGAAAAAATAGAAAGAAAGAAAGAAAGAAAGAGAGAAAGAAAGAAAGAAAGAAAGAAAGAAAGGGAAAAAGGAAAGCAAGAAAAAAGAATTAAATAAATAGAAAGAAAGAAAAAAGAATTAAATGACTAGAAAGAAAGAAAGAAAGGAAAAAAAGGAAAGCAAGAAAAAAAGAATTAAATGAAAAGAAAGAAAGAAAGAAAGAAAGAAAGAAAAGTGGTAATAAATAGCGAAAAAATAAAAGGAAAGAAAGAAAGAAAGAAAGGGAAAAAGGAAAGCAAGAAAAAAAGAATTAAATGAAAAGAAAGAAAGAAAGAAAGAAAGAAAGAAAGAAAGGGAAAAAGGAAAGCAAAAAAAAAAGAATTAAATGAAAAGAAAGAAAGAAAGAAAGAAAAGTGGTTATAAATAGTGAAAAAATAGAAAGAAAGAAAGAAAGAAAGAAAGGGAAAAAGGAAAGCAAAGAAAAAAGAGTTAAATGACTAGAAAGAAAGAAAGAAAGAAAGAAAGAAAGAAAGAAAGAAAGAAAGGAAAGCAAGAAAAAAGAATTAAATGAAAAGAAAGAAAGAAAGAAAGAAAGAAAAGTGGTAATAAATAGCGAAAAAATAGAAAGAAAGAAAGAAAGAAAGAAAGAAAGGGAAAAAGGAAAGCAAGAAAAAAAATTAAATGAAAAGAAAGAAAGAAAGAAAGGGAAAAAGGAAAGCAAAAAAAAAAGAATTAAATGAAAAGAAAGAAAGAAAGAAAGAAAGAAAAGTGGTTATAAATAGCGAAAAAATAAAAGGAAAGAAAGAAAGAAAGAAAGGGAAAAAGGAAAGCAAGAAAAAAAGAATTAAATGAAAAGAAAGAAAGAAAGAAAGGGAAAAAGGAAAGCAAAAAAAAAAGAATTAAATGAAAAGAAAGAAAGAAAGAAAGAAAAGTGGTTATAAATAGCGAAAAAATAGAAAGAAAGAAAGAAAGAAAGAAAGAAAGAAAGGGAAAAGGAAAGCAAAGAAAAAAGAGTTAAATGACTAGAAAGAAAGAAAGAAAGAAAGAAAGAAAGAAAGGAAAGCAAGAAAAAAGAATTAAATGAAAAGAAAGAAAGGAAGAAAGAAAGAAAGAAAGAAAAGTGGTAATAAATAGCGAAAAAATAGAAAGAAAGAAAGAAAGAAAGGGAAAAAGGAAAGCAAGAAAAAAAGAATTAAATGAAAATAAAGAAAGAAAGAAAGAAAGAAAGAAAAGTGGTAATAAATAGCGAAAAAATAGAAAGAAAGAAAGAAAGAAAGAAAGAAAGAAAGAAAGGGAAAAAGGAAAGCAAAAAAAAAAGAATTAAATGAATAGAAAGAAACAAAGAAAGAAAGAAAGAAAGAAAGAAAGAAAGAAAGAAAGAGAAAGAAAAAATTTAGTAAATGATTTTGAATGAATATGGGAAGAAGTGAATAAGATGAGACACGCTTCAATGTTTCCCTCGTGTAGAACCGAGGCTATTCCTCGTACAGACCTGGTAGCCGGACATCTTCAGTCTTTGATTAGGGATGGGCTTAAATTATCACAAACCTACAATTATTTTGACCATTTCAGCAAGGGACATTTTAGTGATAGCCAATAATTAGCTAATTAGTAACTACAATTATTGCCATGAATCAATTATTATTTCTTCTGTTGAAAGTTAAAGAATTTACTTTTGTTCAAGGACAAAATCGTATAAAATATTGGATGAAGTTAATATTTTTGGGGATATTAGTTTCTTGATATATATGTAATTTCTTTCGTTACATCGTCTCTTCATCTATAACCCTAACCCTAGCCCATCTCTTCGTCGTTGTGTCTCTAGCACTGCCATTTTGTTTTGTTCGTTCGTTCGTCTTCTGTCAAAATCCTATTTTATGTTCTGACAAGGATGAACAATAAGACCATATTTTTATTAACCCAACAGAACTGTAAATTACGCCGTCAGCACAGATTTAGAGCCCCACCCCCGCACTGAGCGTCCTGATATGACACTTAGCCATTTGAAGGTGAAGCTCAAGTCCTGGAGCTTTGGGGAATGCTGAGAAGCCCTTTAATGCCATTACTCTCAGGTCCACTCTCAACTGGAGTAGTACCCATCTATTGGTTAAATAGTACCACAACTGTTTTTTAAGAATAGTTTTGGCATTAAATAACCCGCGAAGGTTGATACGCCGTTAAACAAAGAAACCAAACCAAACTAAACCGGAGGGGTAATACCTGTTAGGGGCCCATCTAGGGGTCGAATAGAACTATTCAATTATTCACGGTACTTGACAGCTCTGCCGACTGGGGGTACAGAACACACCGATAGCATCTCTGCAGAAGGGTAAAACCCCACACCAACAAATGTTTTATTTATGACACTTAGAACTATTTGGCTTAGTGCACGGGTAGGGGCACACATTGAGCATAGGTGTTCACGCTCGCACGGGGAGGATGTGACAATCACAGATATCATAATAAAAACCCCGGATAGGAAATAGAACTGGGGATGTGAATAACGTCATGCCCGGAAGTGATGGGCTGAGGGTTTGGGGTGATTTTTGAAAAAAAACCCCAGTTAGTTGAGATTTGAAGCTGGACGAAGCGAGTTGATTTTTTGGACCTGGGCGAGGCCAGTCTAGTTGTGTGCTGCGGGATGCGCGCACGTTTATGGGGTCAGATGGAACGGTCAGCATAATAAAAATTGTCTCTCTCTCTCCTTGTGTTGAAAGCCTAAAAGTCAAGAAGGTAATAAAAGTTTCGTACCTGAACTAAAGAAAGTCGTCAATATTTCGGGATTCCCTATGTATATTTCACAGATTCGTATCATGGCTATATTGTTGAATATAATCATTAGTTTTTAATAGCAATCATCAAGATTGGAGATTTTATTCCCTTGGACGATATTTCTCCTAATATGATTATCTTTTCCAATATGGTGGACACCATCTATAGAAATAACCCTCCTCTCTTTCTGTTCCTTGAAAGATTTTGTTATGGTAACACCCTATAATTTCGGAAGAATAAACTGATTTTGATTTATTCTAATCTGAGAAAACATATTGAAGTTACAGGACCATTAAAGATAAAAAATATTGAAGTGGTTACCTGTTATTGGTGATGATTGGTGATTGGGTGGATAAGTTGTTTTATTGTTCGACGTATGAACCCTTTTAAGATCATTTAACGCCGAATTAAGTTATTTTCATGAAAGTTTCAAATAACTCATTTTAGTATAAGTACAGTTTTATTTGCACACAGTTAAATGTTAAAACTGTTCTGTTTCAAACAATTCTGTTTAGTATAAATACACAAAGCTTTTATTTACACACAGTTAAATGGGAAAACAGTTAATTTCAAACAATTCTGTTTAGCGTAATTACAGTTTAGTTCTATTTGGTCCATAGATAGGACCCTATCAGGTGCTACCACTCCGGGCCAGAGTGGACCTGGGAGTGATGGCAATGAAGGTGTACCATAGCCAGATATCCGGATATGTTTGGTTTGGTTTTATGGCATATCAACCTTTGTAGGTTATTTAACGCCAAATCCATTTTTATGTAAATAATCAGTTCTATTTAAACAATTCGGTTTTGCATGAGTACACAGTTTAATTGTCAAAAGCATTTCTATTTGAAGCTATTCAGTTATATATAACAATTCGGTTTAGTGTAAGTATAGTTTCAGTGTCAAAAATAGTTCAATTTAAAACAATTCAGTTTAGCAAAAGCACGCAGTTTAAATGTAAGTACAGTTTCATTGTAAAAATAGCATTTTTATTTCGAGTTATTCAGTTTAGTCAAGCAATTCTACTTCAGCTAATTCAGTTTAGTAAAAGTACAGATTTTGTTTACACACAGTTATATGTCAGAACAGTTCTATGTTAAACAATTTAGTTTAGTGTAAATACAGTTTCAATGTCAAAAAAACAGTTGCAGTTATATGTAACAATTCAGTTAAGTGTAAATACAGTTTTAATGTCGAAAAAACAGTTCTATTTCAAACACTTCAGTTAAGCACAAGCACGCAGTTCAAATGTAAGTACGGTTTAATTGTCAAAAACTTTTCTATTTTAAGCTATTTAGTTTACTCAAACAATTCAGTTTAGCATAAGTATGCCGTTAGTTCTATTTGACCCATAAATAGGGCCCTATCATGTGCTACCACACCGGGCCAGAGTGGACCTGGGAGCAATGGCAATGAAGGGGTACTCTGCATTCCCCAAAGCTCCAGCATTGCTGGAACCTCACCATCAGATTGTTTAGTGTCATATCTAGGACACTCGTTAGGGGGGGTCTTACCCCTCTGCAGAGAAGCAGTCGGTGTATTCTACAGCCCCAACCGACTGGGCAAACCGGATATGTGAAACGTACATAGAATGTTCATAACATATATGCATAGAACATAGGAATCCCGAAACACGAAAAACACGTAACGACTTCTTAGTTCAGGTACGAAACCTTTTATTACCTTTGAGTTAAAGGTTTCGACATAAGGAAGAGAGATGCACAATCTTTCTATGCTGGCTTTTCCATCTGCCCCCCCCCCCCAACACATGTGGCGCCCGTAGCACACAAATTCGTCTGGCCTCAGCGGGCCCCAAAAGTCGACCTTTCCCGTTCGGAGTCTAGTTCTCAACTAACTGACTTTTTCAAAACTCCCAAATCCTCCACGCGCGCATATCCACTGGTCAACCTTTCTATCTGGGATTTTGATTTTGACATCTGTGAACGACACATCCTCCCCGTGCGCACGTCAACACTTGTGCACATGTTTGCATCTAACTAACCTATGTGCTGAGCCGAAAGGTTCTCAGCCTAACTAAACCCCAAAGGCAAGATATATAACACGAAATCCCTCGGCCATTATATTACAAAGGGATGCTCCGCATTCCCCAAAGCTCCTGCATCACTGGAACTTAAGCATCAGATTGTTTAGTGTCATATCCAGGACACTCGTTGGAGGAGTCGTATCCCTCTGCAGAGATGCAGTCGGTGTATTCTACAGCCCCAGCTGACTGAGCCATGGTGCTCGGGAGGATATTCAGTCGCATAAGTACCCACCCACCAAGAGCATTGACACAAAAACATTAAAAACAGTAAAAGATTATTGTTACCCGAAGAGATTAACGAAATTAGTATGAACCACTTAACTAGAAAGAAAATTGAGGCGTGATCTAATTGAAACTTTCAAAAATAATTAAAGGAATTTCTAATTACAGTTGACATTTTTTCAATATTTCTTTTTGAACTGGAAATTTACTGTGAAGGCAAATTTCTAAAACTAAGTCAACGAACCAATTTTTTTCCCCTGTTAATGTTTTTTGGCACAAATTGCCAAAGATCAAAAACACAGTTTAAGAAATACAATGAAATGACATTGAAGTGGATGGCTTCAGAAAAAATGGTAAGAAAAAGAATTCAAGAGGGCATTTTGGGGAACAATCGAAGAAATTATATAACAGAATTTGATCTTCATATATATATATATATATATATATATATATATATATATATATATATTAGATTTTATTTTGTCTATGAAAGTAAGATCTTTGCTGAATATTTTCTGTGATTTAAATGAAAAGACAAATCTATTAATTTGAAGTCTAGTTTTCAGTTGAATTATCTAAAGCAAGCTAAAATGATTTTTTAAATTTCTGTTACAAATTTTGCACAGTCTTTAAATAGATAAGTTAGTATAAAAAAGGAATGTCTTGATAATTGCGAGTATGTGTGGGTATGCTAGCGGGTTGTTGGTAAAATGTAAAACCCACACACACATACACACACACACACATATATATATACATATATATATATAAACATAACAGAATACCAAGTGATAGAGACGAAACCATTACTCACATAATAAGTGAATAGAGCAAACTAACGCGGAGAGAGTATAAGGCTAGACTCGTCTGGGTGGGAAAGGTGATCGACTGGGAACTGTGCAAGAAAATAAAATTTGACAATACTACCAAATGGTATATGCACAACTCAGAATCTGTTTTGGAGAATCAGCTGCATAAAACTCTCAGTGATTTTGATACACAGATCTCAACCAGAAAACCACACTAACGTGATTATTTAAAAAAAGCGGGAGAGGATTTGATGTATAGTGGATTTTGTTGTCCCAGTGGACCACAGATTGAAATGAAAAATTCGAAAAAATAGACAAGTACTTGAACATTAACAGAAAATCAAGGAAGCCGTGGAAAATAAATATAGAAACTCACCCCAACAAACAAACAAACAAATACAACCCCTGAGGGCGACCAGCGAAAGGATCGAAAGCACTTGGGCTACTATGGGGCACTTTCTTCACTGCCTTGACCCAGACATAAGGAAAATAATGATAAGACTTAAACATCTCTTAAAGATCCGAAAAAGAAAATACTCTGCGGTCTTCAACAGAACATGCTTAAATATTGATTCCCTGCCTAAGTACACAATATATATATATATATATATATATATATATATATATATACATATATATAGGATTTGGCATCATATGACCCCCCCCATAGATGGACACGCCATGTATAGTAAAATATAATATAGCCTTAAATATTCGGTTTAAAATGCATGGTGCCGCGCTTGGTGTCACGGTTATCGTCATTGGAAATGGAATCGGTGTCCCGTGTTTCACTTTGCGCTAGGAAAGGCATGAATCAATCTGTTACCCTCCCTGCTATGGGTAAACAGTTGAGCAGTGTGGGTAAGGCAACCAGTCTAGAAGAAGGAAAACTCTGAATTCACAACAGCTTTACTCTTAATTGACTTTCCATCCCATCCTACCCGTGGCGGAGGGGCTGGGTAAATCCATACTAGGCATAGAAAATCAGTGTTTATAACTTTATGTTTGGCTTACAGTGAATAATAAAATAGGCCCATTAGGTTATTATATAATGGGCAATCGTGAGAGTTTATTTGTTTGCACACTGTTAAATGGTTTCAAGTATTGCTAAATAACATTAGTAATTCTGTTTATTAAGTACACACGTCTAATTTAATATCAATCATTTGTTTGCACACAGTTAAATGGTTTCAAGTATTGCTAAATAACATTAGTAATTCTGTTTATTAAGTACACACGTCTAATTTAATATCAATCATTTGTTTGCACACAGTTACTTGGTTTCTAGTATTGCTATCTAACACTAATAATTCTATTCAACCTTATTCATTCGTTTGCAGGCCCAGTCTTCTGGGGCTGTAGAATACATGGACTGAATCTCTGCAGAGGAGTAAGACTCCTCCAACAAGTATCCTGGATATGACACTAACCATCTGATGGTGAGGCTACAGTAATGCTGGAGCTTTGGGGAATGCGGAGTACCCCTTAATTGCCATCATTTCCAGGTCCACTCTGACCAAGTGTGGAAGCATCTGATAGGGTCCTATCTATGGATCAAATAGAACTAAACTGTGTACTTGCGTTAAACTGATTTGTTAGAAATAGAACTGTTTTACATTCAACTGTGTGTAAATAAAATAGATGTACTTATACTATACTGAATTGTTTTAAATAAAACTGTTTATACGTATAAATATAGATTCGGCATTAAATAACCTACAATGGTTGATATGCCATAAAACCCAACTAAACCAAATCATATATATCTAATATATATGTATAAAGAGGATTTGGCATTAAATAACCAACAATGGTTGATATGTCATAAAACCCAACCAAACCAAATCATATATATCTAATATATATGTATAAATAGGATTTGGCATTAAATAACCTACCATGGTTGTTATACCATAAAACCAAATCAAAACAAAGAAAACAAATTATTCGTTTGCATGTAGTTCAATGGTTCCTTATATCGCTGTCGAATACCAATAATTCAATTTATTATTAATTATTTGTTTGCACACAGTTACATAGATTCAATTTTAATAAATGATAAAACAGTTCAATTTGACCCATAGATGAGATGATTATAGGTACTCCTACTCCGGGTCAGAATGGACCAAGAGTTAACGACAATGAAAAATATTATAGTATAAAGATTTTCAATATTTATCAATCTGCGGGGGTGTATATAGGATACACATTTCTTTAGTTTTAAATAAGTCAACTAAGAACACGTAGATAGGAATACTCCAGAAAAAAAGGATCAAAATCTCACTTACATACAATTTATACACTTATATTTTTAAACCAATCAGCGAAGGACATATGGAATAGAATATTCTAGAAAAATTGGATCAAAAACTAACTTGGAGAAAAATTTGTCACAGAAACAAAAATAGGTTCCAAAAATGAATAAGTAATTTCTGTGAATCTTATTGGTTGAGACAGGTCACGGGTTGCATTTTCGCCAACGTCGATGCATTTGAAATTTATTTGACCTGTAATAAACTTAAAATATTTTACTTTGATCACTTTTATATAAGTATAAATAGCGAAGTTTTTGAGTCCAAAGTAGATACTGATAGATCAGCAGACAGACACATCACCATAGATTGACGCCAGACGACCCACTTATACACTCAACGGTTAGGAGAGTTGACCGAATGACTCATATATCCCAGGACACACGTATATATATCTATACACGCATATGCATGTACGATAGTACAAGCCTATCTTCTCTCTTTCGTTCGGACATACACATATACACACATTCAATTTGACTGACAATATTCGTGTTTTACACACACACATATAAACATCTTTTATATAATCATTATCATTGTTGAGTTGATGTAATATATAAAATTGTCTGCTTTTTAATGTTCTTGTTTCAGTCCAATTTCTCGTGTCTACGTTGTTTGTACAAATTTGTGTTGTAATATTGTGGAACTAACACCTGAAGTTTTACCTTTTGCAGAGCCTCGGTAAATACTAATCCTCCACAAGTACTTTGAATTTCCCAGAGCTCCAGGACTGGAGCCACGCCGTCTGAGGGTCAAGACACTCGTTGTGGGGGTGGAGTCTTACATATCTGCAGAAGAGCAATCGGCTTATTCTACACTTCCAAACGACACGGTGGTAATAAACAAATACTAATGAATTTAAAGGGTCATGCTTCAATGACATTCAAGTAACATTTTCCGATATCACTATTGAACAATCTGAAACCAAGATTTTTCAGTTCAGTTTTTACCAATTGTCAATCATTGATTGAATTCACCCCCTTTGTTCCCATTTTAACAAAATTTGTGTGACAAAAAGGAATTTAAAAGAAAATACACGATATCTATTACACTTATCTAGCTATTGAAGAAAAAAATGACTAAATAAAAGAAAATAAAGTATATTAAAATATCCTTTTTCTAAATGATATCTCGCTCTTAGAAAAAAAGAAATAAATGATATATCGAAAAATTGACTTAGAATCTTTGAAATCTTCTTCAATTCAATTGAAAAATGGCTAACTTAATTTGCAAATGCGTAAACTCCCCCCCCCATCCACTAAGATAAAGAAAAAGTCATTTATTTTCTTAAATCAGGATTATTGGAAATAGATGCAAATTAGTACAGTGTTTTGACACTCATTACATTGATGAGAGTTGATCAAAAAGTATCGAGACCAGAACTTTAAATTATTTTATTTCAAAATCTAAATAAAGACGTCCAACACAGTGTTATTTTTGACGGCATATCAGCCCTTGGTGGTTATTTAATGCCAATTCTTGTTTATGCATATGACTCTTAAGTGAATTGTTTGTTGGTCACATTTTTTAAACGAGTCAGAGTGTAATATAATTGCGGAGGGATTTCGTTTTATATATCTTGCATTTGGGTTTAGTTAGGCTGAGAACCTTTCGCTTAGCGCATGAGTTCGTTAGGTGCAACATTAACGCAGGTGTTCACGCGCGCGCGGAGAGGATGTGTCATTCAAAGATGTCAAAATAAAAATCCCAGATAGGAGACCAGGGGATGTAGGTGACGTCACGCACCGGAAGCGTGGGCTGACATTTGAGAAAAAGCAGAGTTGAGTTCCTGCTTCCGAACGAGAGAGTCGAGATTCAGAACTTGGCGAGGCCAGACGAATTTGTGCGCAACAGGCGCAGCGCGTTGGTTGGGTTGAGAGCTGACGATGTAAAAGCAGTCAGCATCGAAAGATTGTGTGTCTCTCTCTCTCTCTCCACGTGTCGAATAACCTTTAACTCAAAGGTAATAAAGTTTCGTACCTGAACCAATTTCGTGTTTTCGGATTCCTATATGTTTATGAACATTATAACCATTCTATGAACTTATGTCTATTTTACGTGTTCATATCTTGGTCGTATTTTTGGACCTATTTATGTTACAAGAGTTCATTTATATACACACAGTTTAATAGGTTTTAAACATTGATATCAAATATTAACAGTTCTGTTTGAACGGTAAAATTGTTTCAAGAATTGTAAATAATTATACAATTCTAATTTTGCCAATTGATTTAGTGGTTAGAGTATTCGCCAGTGGCCCAGGAAATCGGGGTTCAATCTCAGGTTGAGTCATACCAAAGACTCAAAGAGTGGTATTTGAAGCCTCCTTGCTTAACACTCATCATTATAAGGTACATTTGAAGGGTAAAGTGGAGCAATCCTGCGAAAGGAGGAGCTCCCTCCCCTACACCTCGGTGTAGTAGCTATTGAAAAAAGGAGCTTTCGGGTAGCCCACGACTACGGTCGCTAACTGTACTTTGCTTTTATTTGACCCGTAGATGTGACCTTAAGAGTTACTGCCAATCCGGGTCAGAGTGGACCTCTCACAAAGTCGACCAATTTATATCATCATCAGTATAATCATCACGGATTTTCCTGACCCACTCTCTCTCTCTCTCTCTCTCTCTCTCTCTTATCCGTCCCTATCATCCATCGCTCTTGGCGGGTCTTCCTAACTAAATCTTGTGTCCACACAGAGCCGATGTAAATAAGTTCTTGTTGGTCAGCCAACACTGGCATGTCCATTTGTTGGGGTCCATAGAAGAACATCACCCATGAGTCCATTCTTGCTTCTCCAGCAGTGTCCTGCATGTCTTGTTCATCTTACTTGAATGGTTTTTTAAATGGGAGGTAAGTGGCCGTACAGTTCTTCTCTCGTGGGATGATGTTTCCAGGACTTGTTCAAAATAGCTCGTAGCATTATTGTGTAGTTCTCATTAAGCTTTTTCTCTATGCGTTTTGTTAGCGTCCACGTAGTGCATCCATACAGTAGTATTGACACAGCCACTGATTAGAAGAAGTCCCGTTTTATTCTATTGGAAAGTGATGATATCTAGCCGTCTAGACAAGTCTAGACAAGTCAATATCAATTAACAAAAAGTATGAACCCCGTCTCACTAGTTTTTGAAGAAAGATATTGATTAATTAATTTTAACGGCATGACAAACTGTCCGGTGATTATTTTATACCTAGTGGTTCAAAAACCGAGCATCGAATACGGATAATTTTTCTGCAAGAATGACTTTGGCATTAGATAACCCACGATGGTTGATATGCCATTAAACTAAGAAAACAAAGAATAATTGTCAGATGTATTCGACCTATAGATGGGGTCCTAACATGTACTCCCTCTTCGACTCAGAGGGGACCTGAGAGTAATGTCAATAAAGAAATACTCCACACTCCTCGGAGATCTAGAACTATGGCAGTTTAAATGCAGTTTAATTTCATACCCATGACACCTCCTTCTGGGGTGGATTTTACCCCTTTGCAGAGGATAGACCTAGCGTATTCTAAGCCCCGTCGACAGGGCGTAAAATCGTAGATGAAACACAGGATTGTCAAAGTGCGACACCGTCCCTATTCCTCAGATGTAGCTCCGTGTAACTTCTTTTTGGCTTACTAAATTGAAAATTCATTTCAACAATAAAATTTCGAGACATGAAGGACATGAAAAGAAACAATTTTTTAATCTAAAAATTTTGGATTTGAAATTTAAATGAAGACCCATCTTACAGTTTAATAACGTATGTGAACATAGATAGATAGATAGATAAGAAAAGATAGATAGATAGATATGAACAGACTCGAGGATAGATAGATAGATAGATATGAACAGACTCAAGGATAGATAGATAGATAGATCAAGAGAGATAGAAAGAAGCAGATTGACATTGATAGATATATATGTTATAGAATGTTTAAAATGTTTGTGTTTGGTTGGGTTTGGTTTTATGGCATATCAACCTTTGTAGGTTATTTAATGCCAAATCCTCTTCATACATATGAACTGAATATATGATTTATAAACATATTTTGTTGAAAGCATTTTTAAACCAGCCTCGGCTCATTTATTTATTTATTTATTTATTTTTGCACATAGATAAATAGTTTCAATTATTTCTGTTCAACACGAATAATACAATTTACTATTAATCATTTGGTTGCACACTTTCATATATATATATATATATATATATATATATATATATATATATATATATCTTCATCATCATGTCGTGCTGCTAGCACGGATATCCCTGACCCTCTCTCGTTACTTTTCCCTATCGTTCATCGCCTCTGGCAGCTCTTCAGGTATCATCACATAACTGCTGTATATATGTTCGAGCTTTCAAATGTATATATCAGTGGCGACTCTCGCCTATTTTTGCTACTCGTGCCCCCCCGCCCTTTGTCAACTTCAGTTCCCAACCCGTGGTCCGTGGACCCAAAGTAAGTCATCATAGTTGCTATTGCGTGATTCTCCATTGTATAGCACAGATTGACAAACCTACCTTGCATGGTGGGTTTTTTTTGTAAACAATCAAGATACTATATAATTTGTAGTTTTGTTAATACAGTAGATAAGATAATTTTTTTTCCTTTCAAAAGTATAGAAAAAAAGAGATGTTCATTACTATGACGAGAAAAATATGTTTATTAGAATAAAGAAATTGATGACAATATACACAGACACAGCTAGTAGTTTCAATTTCGCTTAAAATAAAGATTATTTGTTGAAAATGTATTCAAATAAACAAATTTTAGTTACAGAATGTAATATATGCAACATTCATTAAAGAAATAGAGATCTGTTAGTGAAAAAACGAATTAAAACACGCCGTTTAACCAACATTTACCATAGCGATGATGATGACGTCGGCGACGGCTATAATCTGCTATCCCCCCTCTCTCTCTCGGTCCCACTCCCTCTTCCCAAGACAGTTATCAGCAGTCACATTGTGCTAATTTTTTGAGCACGTTATTCTGGCTTGCTTTTTCTATTGGCTACAGCCAAAAGCGAGATTTCGCTAACATTACTGTTATTATAAGGGTCTAGTGCCTGACACGGATTACGTGTGTTCAACGTTATAGCCGATTTTATGGGATGTTCAATGGATCTGACGGTGGCCGGACAAAGACCACCCGTTCAAAACAGCATCGTTGTATTATTCCCAGATATATTTATGAACTTTTAGCTACTTGGTTATCGAAACTTGAATAGATACGTAATTTAATTGAGATCAGACTAAGTATGTTTGCTTGAAATTAATGGATGATTTTTAATCCATTTTGAATAACATTGACCGAATTATTGGTCGTGCCGGGCACGAGTAACACTAGTCCCATCTCCGCCCCTGGTATATATATATATATATATATATATATATATATATATATATATGTATATATATATATATATATATATATATATATATCATCATCATCATCATGTCGTGCCGCCAGCATGGATATCCCTGACCCTCTCTCGTTACTTTTCCCTATCGTTCATCGCCTCTAGCAGCTCTTCAGGTATCCTCACATAACTGCTGTATATATGTTCGAGCTGGTCGTCCAGCTTTTGCTCGACCCTATGTGGGGGTCCATAAGAGGACATCACTTATGAGCTCGTCTCTGCTTCTCAAGCAGTGTCCTGCGTGTCTGGTTCGTCTAACTTTGATATTTTTCGTGATGGGAGGCCGGTGGCCGTATAGTTGGTGCCTTGTGGGGTGTTGCCGCCAGGACTTATTCAATATTGCTTTTTAAGTGAATGGTTTGTTGGTAATTTTATTTCTGAATGCGTTAGAACTATTTCTTTGCCCTCTAGTATTGCTATTGTTTCTCCACTGTTTAATGGTTTCAATTATTGCTATCTAACACTTATAATTCTATTCGCTATTAATCATTTGTTTGCACACAATGAAGTTCTTTCAAGTATTGCTATTCAACACTAATTTTTCTATTCAACATTACTAATCCGTTTGCACACAGTTGAATGGTTCATAGTACTTTTATGTATAACTAACAATTCAATCAAATATAAGTCATTGATTTACACAGTTGAGTGATCAAACAGTTCTATTTAAAACATTTCAATTTAGCATAAGTCATTTGTTTTCACTCAGTTTAAATGTCAAACAGTTCTGTTTGACCTATAGATAGGACTCTATCAGGTGCTTCCAATCCAAGCCAGAATGGACCAGGTAGCAATGGCAATGAAGGAGTACTCCATATTCACAAGTCTAACCATCGAATCTTTAGCTCTCAGCAGAGATGCAGTCGGTGTATTCTAGAGCCCCAGCCGTCTGGAGTCGTTTAAAATGGGTTAATAGTAAAATAATGAGATCGAAGTGAACATACGTAGTGCATTCAATAATATTCCAGATTTTTTTTTTTACAGGCATTTAAAAGTGTCGTAGACTCTTGAAAACTCACTATGTTATTGCTATATATCTTATGAGATGACTGACCAATTTTTATGATTTCAGGTTCTAATGAACAGCTACAGTAGGAATTGGAATACCCCCGACTAAAGTCTGATTGTCACAGCTGGTGAATTTCAAAAATGCAATCTAAATGTGAGGGCACTTTAGAAGAACGATATGCAATAAAATTCTGTTTTAAACTTGGAAAAAATGCTACAGAAACATATGGAATGCTTCAGACTGCTTTTGAATCATCTTGCATGAATCGAGCATGAGTTTTTGAGTAGCATAAGAGATTCAAGAAAGGCAGGGAGTCTGTGAGGAATGATGAGAGGTGTGGGAGGAGTAAGGAAGTCAATACACTAGAGTTGATTGGCCAAAGGGTTAGAGTTACTATGTTGAGGTTTTAAGGGAGTTCAGGAAGAGATTTCGTCAGAAGAGGCCAGCACTCTTCAAATCGGGTCAATGGCATTTCCAGCAGGACAATGCACCAGTCCACATCTCCATCCTTGTCACCGACTATTTGACCAAGATGGGCATCAAGACAGTTCCTCAGTCTCCCTGTAGTCCAGACCTTGCTCCCTGTGACTTTTGGTTATTCTCCGGAGATTACTTCAAAGGGGACTAGAGTTTCATGTGCGTACTATCAATAAAAGTGCCCATACGAAAAAAGTCTGGAAACTTATTCAATGATCCACGTTGATAGATTGATAGAATATAAATTTTTCTTATTGGAAATATGTTACGTTTCTAAAATAAATTATTGAACTCGAATTACATCACACAGTTTTGAAATAGGACATCACTAACAGAAATAAAATGTATAAAATTTTCTCATTTTTTTCGTTTTATTTAACAAATATAAAATTTAATTTCAATAAAATTCAGAAGATACAACAAATATTCAAACACCCTGATGAAAGTTTAACGTTTAAAGCTGAAACTTTAAACGAACTTTTGCTAATTACTCAAACAATAAATAGAATCATTCTCTGAAAACCTTGTGATTAGAATATATATATATATATATATATATATTGGACGGGTTTCGATCCCGGCTTCAAGCGTCCTGCGTGTCGAGCCACACTGAAGAGTTCTGATAGAACGAAACAGTCTGTCTGTGGATGACAATATATACGCTCCCCCATGGGGGTTGAGCACTCTGGCGAAGGAATTGTCGGCCGCCGCTCGCATAATGCAAAGCTCTTCGAAAGAACTGAGCACTCTGGTAGCCGATAGGGTATAAAAAATGTAAACAAACGGACGCTGCTGCTGTTGCTAAATAAATACCTTAAATATTCCCTTAGCCAACGTGGTCCGCTTGGTGGCCGAGAAGTCTGAAACTTATTCAACGTAAAGTTGGACGGGTTTCGGCTTCGAGCGTCCTGCGTGTCTAGCCACACTAAAGAGTTCTGATAGAACGAAACAGTCTGTCTGTGGATGACAATATATATATATATATATATATATATATATATATATATAAAAGAAAAATTGATAAAAGGTAATCCAAGAAGAAGGAGTGATTTTCTTAGAAGCAAAGTCGACACTATTGCGATTCGGTTTTCAATAAATCTCACCTTCTACTTGGATTACCTTGTTATCAAGTTTTCTTTATATTTTGTCGGATTACAATCCATTATTTACTTATATATATATATATATATATATATATTACATGGTCGTTTTGGTGACCCTGGGTTTCACTACCATGTAATATATATGTATGTATTCTTACTTATAAACCGTCTCTCCGTAAACAGAGGGACTGTTTATTGGGTTTGAAATTGATCACCATTTAAATTTACTCTTTTTGTTTTTTCTTTTTTTCTTTTTTTTTTTCACTCATGACAAATTCCCCTCACCCTGCTTTCTTTCTTAATCGTTTATCCTCGTGATCAACGAGGATCGAAACCGATAGACCTTCATACTTTAATATTCTAACGTGAATAAAATAGGTCTTTTTTGTGCTATCATTAGTTTTTATAACCCTCATGAAATCTATATATATATATATATATATAAGCTCTATCATTGATAGTGAGCGCTATTTAATAATATTGCTTCATTTGGTCCACCATTAACTCACCAAGTCAGCTGGAAAAACCATGAGCATCTACAATATATATATATATATATATATGCATTTTCGGTCAGGTCTGATTTCCATATGATCGATAGCCTATTGATAGCTGTCCATGCTTTCGTTAGCCGCGTGTCGATGTCTTTTTCGGTTGATCAGATACTGCTTCCTAGGTAGGTGAATTTGTCTACCAGTTTAAGAGAGGTTCCGTCTAGTGTGGAAATGTCGCCTGTTTGATTATAGCACATATATTCAGTTTTGTGTGCATTGACTTGGAAGCCAATATGGAAATCAGACCTGACTGATAAAATGAAACGCAGTTTCTTCCAGGCAGCAGTCGTGTCGATACTGCTGTATGGATGCACTACTTGGACGCTAACTAAACGGCTGGAGAAGAAGCTAGACGGCAATTACACAAGAACGTTGCGAGCAATATTGAACAAGTCCTAGCGGCAACACCCCACAAGACACCAACTGTATGGCCACCTGCCTCCCATTAAGAAAACTATCCAAGTTAGACGAACCAGACATGCAGGACACTGCTGGAGAAGCAGGGACGAGCTCATAAGTGATGTACTCCTATGGACCCCCACATATGGCCGAGCAAAAGCTGGACGACTAGCTCGAACATACATACAGCAGCTATGTAAGGATAGAGGATGTAGCCCTGAAGACCTACCAGAGGCGATGAACGATAGGGAGAAGTGGAGAGAGAGAGGGTCAGGGAAATCTGTGTTAGCGGCACGATGATGATGATGATATATGCATTTTAAATTATCACTTAAGACATTTGCCTTTGCATGACTTAAAGAATATACAAGTAGAATGAAATTAGAGTTTTTATAAACAAATAAATTTTTTTTCAACAAATGATAATGTAAAAGGAACGTGGGGGGCAATCCCGGAACATGATACTGTCTGTTCAACAAAAGAACCGCGTTTAGGGTGGGGGCAGAGGAAGTCCTTATGTTAATAATCTTTGCCCTACATTGTCTCCGACTGACAATATTCCCTCAATCGAATGCACCAGAAACTGGGAATGAATTAACGAATGTTGTTTTCAAGGAACTTCCTGAACCTGTAGCAGTTTATTTCCAGTAACGCACAATATTTCGTTCTTTCATTCATTTTTTTACAAGAACTCTTTCTTCTTCTTCTTCTTCTTCTTCTTCTTCTTCTTCTTCTTCTTCTTCTTCTTCTTCTCTTCTCTCTCTCTCTCTCTCTCTCGATATATATATATATATATATACGTGGTGCCTTCAAAAAGTTTCCAAGTTTTTTGTACAGGCATTTAAAAGTGTCGTAGACTCTTGAAAATTCACTATGTTATTGCTATACATCTTATGAAATGACTGACCAATTTTTATGATTTCAGGTTCAAATGAACTGCTGCAGCAGGAATTGGAATATACCCTACTAAAGCCTGATTATCACAGCTGGTGAATTTCAAAAATGCAATCTGGACGTGAGGACACTCTAGAAGAACGATATGCAATAAAATTCTGTTTTAAACTTGAAAAAATGCCACAGAAACGTATAGAATGCTTCAGACTACTTTTGGAGCATCTTGCATGAATTGAGCATCAGTTTTTGAGTGGTATAAGATAATCAAGGAAAGCAGGGAGTCTGTGAGGGAGGATGAGAGGTGTGGGAGGAGTAAGGAAGTCAATACACTAGAGTTGATTGCCCAAAGGGTTAGAGTTACTATGCTGAGGTTTTAAGGGAGTTCAGGAAGAGATTTCGTCGGAAGAGGCCAGCACTCCCCAAATCGGGTCCGTGGCATTTCCACCAAGACAATGCACCAGTCCACAACTCCATCCTTGTCCAGAGTATTTGACCAAGATGGGCATCAAGACAGTTCCTCGCTCTCCCTATAGTCCAGACCTTGCTCCCTGTGACTGCTGGTTATTCCCTAAGCTCAGAGGCTGTCGTTACGAGACAATTGAGGAAATGAAAGAGGCTGTGAGGAAGGTCATTGACACGCTCACACAAGAGGACTTCTATGGGGCCTTCGGGAAGTTATTGGAACGGTAGAACAAGTGCATTGCAGCCGGGGGTGATTACTTGGGAGGGGACTTGAGTTTCATGTGTGTACTATCAATAAAAGTGCCCATACGAAAAAAGTCTGGAAACTTATTTAATGATCCTCGTATTATCTGTAATGCAAATGGAATACCACTTCTTCAGATGGCGTTCAAATTTTGCACACCATCTGAAGAGGCGTTGTTGAACTTGTTTGAATTAGTTTGTAATGGCACGATAACTCTATGTTAACTTTCCTCCATTTTGCCTCACAGATATATTCGCTGGTATGTGATCTTGGTCTGGTTTCTTTGTTTAATGGCATATCAACCTTTGTAGTTTATTTAATGCCAAAGAAATTTTCCGAGAAGAACGGTAGTTATACTATTTAACCCATAGCTGGGAGGATAAGGGGGGTTCATACCTTTCCCAAGGGTATTTGCCCGAAAGTGAACGTAATAGCGCGACTGAAGTACGAACTCGTTTACTTGGATTCCGCAGTTCATCGCTTTAACCATTATACCACGAGGACCCCACCCTTGTATGTGAGCGTTTTTATATCTATCCTGATAGGTCTATATACTACAAGTCATTTATCGATCACTCCTGCTGAATCGTATGAAATTCCTCATATATTCTATTTATATTCTATATATGGATTTTCTTGACTCATTCTCTCTGGACACAAACTATATATATATATATATATATATATAGTGGAGGTTCTCGCTGGGTATTAGCTATCGTCGTAGGAAATGGACACGGCGACACGAGTTCAAATCCTGGACGAGACTGACTGCATTTCACATAGCACTAATACCCTTGGGAAAGGTATGAATCCAATTATTCTCCCTCCAGGTATGGGTTCTTTAGCCTTGGGGAGGCAACTAGTCTAGGAAAAGGAAAACTCTGAATTCAAACCTGTTAAACTTCGCTAAAAATGATCTTGTGTATTATCCTGCCCTTGCAGAGGGTTTGGTAAATATGATATATATATATATATATATATATATATATATATATTTACTAATCTAATATCTACCAGCATTCACGGTTACCGGAAAAAAAGAAAAAAACCCGCCAGGAACAAAAGATAAAAATATCTTGTATCACCGCCCGAGGGAAAAAGAAAAAAATATCATAGGACAAAAAGAAAGAAAAGTCCAACCCCGTCACACAGTTGAAAAAAATCAAGAGATATGCAGTCAGTTAGTCAAAAAAAAAAAACTAAAACCCTCCGTAAACACTGCAATGCTACAATTACAAGAGTGCTCAACACGAGTGGAGCCAATTATAAAATTAACTTAATGCTATATATATATATATATATATATTATTAATCTAGTGGTACTCGAAAATTTAAATTATCCTCCTTTCAACATTATATATATATATATATAATGTTGAAATGAGGATTTTTACGTACGAAAGTATTAAAAATATTTAAAACTGCATAAATGTATTTAATTCAGTTATAACTTCGTTAGGCCAGGTAGAGTCCAAAATTTTGCAATATTTTTGTTGTACGTGCAAGTTTGCGGTGCGTATATCACGTGACCAAAGCAGTTGAAGCCGTTGTAGGTATCCGCTACGTTCGGTAGTATCCTTCTTGTAAGCGGGCTGACCTGTTGTGTTTCACTTTACTCCGTGCGTAATTTCAAAGCTAGACAGATGAACGTACAACGAAGTCCAAATTTCGGAAACTTACGCTTTACGAATCCTAATTGGGCCATAACGTCACGTGATCCATGAAAAACATTTGTAGTCTGAGAGTCAACGAAGTTGATCCGAGTGCAGTCACCAGAGAGTTAAAAAGATATCGCTTGTACTGCAACTATCTTGATTATCAGGCGAAGAACTTTATTTATTCTCCGTCTCACCACCGGACAAGTACGGTACAAGGCCCTTTTTAAAGTGAGTCTGGACACAGGGCCTCAGCCCACACATATCAGGCAAAATCTCAAAATACCTTCGGCCCCGTCGGCATTCCCCCAATGGGGGCACCTTAGACACCAGGAAACAAAACAGCAAACAATTGGTAATACAATTGGTGAACAGTCAGGTGAAGAACTAATCGGTCAAAAACCATGGATTCCGAGACTGTATTCCAAGCCATAGAAGCAAATCCGAGAAGCACTCGAAGAGTATCAGGCGAGCTTAATGTCTCAAAGTCTTGTGTGGTGGTTCTTCATCTTCACGACATCAATAAAATCAACCAAAATATTGCAAAAATCCTTAATATATCCAAGAATAAATAAGAGCACTCAATATTGGTGATATATATAAGTTGACCGACTGTAGTTGTGGGCAACCCGAGGGGCCCCTTTTCAATAGCTACAACAAGGAAGAGCGCTACTCCTTTCCCTGGATTGTTCGACTTACCCTCGATCTGTACCTTATAATGCTGAGTGTTAAGCAAGGAGGCATCACGTACTATTTTTTGAGTCTTTGATATGACTCGACCTGGGATTGAAACCTGGTTTTAGCAAACACTCAAACCACTATGCCAATGGGCAAGGTCAAATAAATAGAGAACACTCAATATTGGTGACATATATATATATATATATATATGTGTGTGTGTGTGTGTGTGTGTGTGTGTTAGCAATGGGAAGCACCATTTACAGTAGCACCTTCTTCAAGGAAATCAATAGTGATGGGTCTTTTCCTGTTTTAGAATGCTGTCAGCATGACCTCCTTTACTGACTGCTGTATCCAGAACCTTTTCTTTACCGGAAGGTTAGTGTATTTCCACTATATGGATTGTCTTTTCGAAAGATTTTTCATTTTAACTAAAGGCTGCTTCTTCATACGTCACGCGTTAATTGGTTTTCTGTCTGCGAAGTGAACAGATCAACTGGTATCGAGAAAGAGGCAGAGCACACACGCAATGTTGATAAGCAGTCGGACCTGAGAAAACTCATATACCTACGCACTCATTAGTGAATGACCCCAGCATTGTATATGTACACAGATGCCATACGATAGTTGTTTATATTTCACTCGATATACAGTTATTAAACTGTAATATTTAATCACTGTCATCGTTATTCTTCCGAAAAAAAAAACGGACGAATTATCCTGTTCAGAACATTCGTCACCAGAGGAGATTACCACGGCTTATCGGTTTGGGAATTTCCTTGAATATTAAGCTAGACGATCAACGACTGAGGCTGTTCATTAGGGATAGTTTCGAATTCTGAATGTCTCATTATTTCGAAAGCTGTGTTGAGAGGGAGATTTCACACGGGGTTTGAACCGAGCCGTGTGTCGATCGTATTTGAAGTGAGGAGCTTATCGGTATAAGCTCTCTTATTTTCCGCCCGCGTCTGGGCTCTGGGTTAAATAGTACTACGACTTGTTCTTCTACAAGTATGGCTTTGACATTAAATAAATCACGAAGGTTAAATAAAGAAAACGAACGGAACGATCACATACAATCAGAGTGGACTTGGAAGTAATGGAAATGAACCGGTACTTTGTACTTCTTGATCTCCCTTTGCAGTTTAGTCCCATACCTAAGACATTCATTTTTTTTTTTTTTGATGGGGGCTGCTCTTGCTCACAATGCGTTACACCTGGATATACATTTACGTGTTGCCTCCAATAAGTTTCCAGACTTTTAGTACAGGCATTTAAAAGTGTCGTAGACTCTTGAAAATTCAGTATCTTATTGCTATATATCTTATGAGATGACAGATCAATTTTTATGATTTCAGATTCAAATGAACTGCTACAGCAGGATTTGGAATATACCCTACTAAAGCCTGATTGTCACAGCTGGTGAATTTAAAAAATGCAATCTGGACGTGAGGACACTCTAGAAGAACGATATGCAATAAAATTCTGTTTTAAACTTGGAAAAAATGCTACAGAAACGTATGGAATGATTCAGACTGCTTTTCGACCATCTTGCATGAATCGAGCACGAGTTTTTGAGTGGAAGAAGAGATTCAAGGAAGGCAGGGAGTCTGTGAGGGATAATGAGAAGTGTGGGAGGTGTAAGGAAGTCAATTACCAGAGTTGATTGGCCAAACGGTTAGGGTTAGGGTTACTATGTTTTAAGGGAGTTCAGGAAGAGATTTCGTCGGAAGAGGCCAGCACTCTTCAAATCGGGTCAGTGGTATTTCCAGCAGGGCAATGCACCAGTCCATAACTCCATCCTTGTCGCAGACTATTCGACACAGCTGGGCATCAAGATAGTTCGTCACCCTCCCTATAGTCCAGACCTTGCTTCCTGTGACTTTTGGTTTTTTCCTAAGCTCAGAGGCTTTCTTTATGAGACAATTGAGGTGATGAAAGAGGCTGTGAAGAAAGTCATTGACACGCTCACATAAGAGGACTTCCATGGGGCCTTTCAGAAATTGTTGGAACGGTAGAAGAAGTGCATTGCAGCCGGAGGAGATTACTTTGAAGGGGACTAGAGTTTCATGTGTGTTCTATCAATAAAAGTGCACATACGAAAAAAGTCTGGAAACATCCTCGTATGTAAATTTAAAATTAATGCCCTATTTCTGGTGCGGGGTATTTTGTAAAAGAACCATTTTTTTGGATTTATAGCAAGAAGTTAGTTTGGCGGTGCCCGTGGTGTAATGGTTATCGTCGCAGGAATTGGACACGGCGACACGAGTTCAAATCCTGGACTGATTGCATTTCACATAGTACTAATACCCTTGGGAAAGGTATGAATCCAATTATTCTCCCTCCAGCTATGGGTAAATAGTAGGGCAGACTAGGTTCTTCAGCTTTCGTGAGGCAACTAGTCTAGGAGAAGGAAAACTCTGAATTCAACCCTGTTAAACTCTGCTTAAAAAATTGACCTTGTGTCATATCCTGCCCGAGCGGAGGGGTTGGGTAAATATGATAGCAAGAAGTTAGTTCATGATCGAACAACACTGTTCGCATTTATTCTTTCTTTTAACCGTTGTAGATATTTTTATTAGCACAGTTGAGGGCCTTTAGAATACGTTGACAGTAACCCCGGCAGAGGGGTTAGACCCTCATT
Source organism: Sepioteuthis lessoniana (assembly GCA_963585895.1). Taxonomy (NCBI): domain Eukaryota; kingdom Metazoa; phylum Mollusca; class Cephalopoda; order Myopsida; family Loliginidae; genus Sepioteuthis; species Sepioteuthis lessoniana. The sequence goes on from CAUZXS010000728.1 coordinate 27,663, forward strand.
TCAAAAATAGGTGTACTTGAAACTATATAACTGTGTGCACACAAAAGGCTATTATTAGATAGAAATAATTACTTAAAACCATACAAATGCTTGAAAAAAAGAAGACTGGCTTTGGTATTAAATAACCCAACAAAGGTTGACATGCCATAAAACCAACCAACCAGCGATCTCAATGAGGCAAATCTTATAATTGCTTGTCAAAAAGATTGATTTTGGTATTAAATAACCCATCAAGGATTGACATGCCGTATAATCCGTGCTATGTTGAAATATCTTCAGACTCTTGAAAAGAATTCGAACTGATTTTAGATTATTTTTACTCGAGCAGAGTGAGACACAAGGCCAATTTTTAAACAGAGCACGGCTGGTTTGAATTCAGAGTTTTCCCTTTCCTAGACTGGTTGCCGAATCTATTTTTCTAATGACATAACTGTTATACTAATCGCGCCTCAAATTAAGTCTTCAGAAAAAGTAAAATTTGCCCGCAGACTTTTGTCAAACATAATGCTCTTTGCAAATGTTGAGATTGACTAGGCTTTCGTGCAAATGTAGCTTGCTCTGCTTTCTTCTTATTGGCTGTTAGAATTAAAGTAGTTTTCAGTCGACGGCAATACGCATGCCCTGGAGCTGAATTGAGGCCAAAGGTCATTGATCAATTCAACGTGAATTTTGGTTCAGTGTTTAGCAATAAAATATACGGAGAGAAGACGAATCAAGAGAGAGTGAATAAATCGGGTTACGGAGAAAAGTGAAAAGGTTTCTGATAATAAAAAAAAGTCAAAATCAGTTGGTTTATTACTTCTGGAGGTTAAAAGAGAAGAATACCATATTGATTCAATCGGAACTGGTAGAACTGACTGACTCAAAGAGATGTACCAGAATCAGTTCTGGAAATAAAGATTTGATTCTATTGTTTGGCAAATTTTTTTTGTGTCTATTTTATGATAGAATAATTGTAAACTGACAAACTTAAAATGCAAAAGAAAATGTTGAAAAAAAAACTTTTTTTGTTTGGTTAATTTTTTGTTTGTTTGTCTTTTGGGGGGGGGGTTGTCTTCAAAACAATTTATTTGCTTATATTTTGTTTATTATTGTTATTATCAGTAAAAATATTAAAGAGAATATGTCAAAATTTTTGTTCACAGCAATAAATTTTTTTTTTAGTGACATAGCAAAATGTAAAATGCACTGGAAATTATTTTACTATAGAAACTTATTGAAAATTATTTTACTATAGAAACTCATTGAAAATTATTCTACTATAGAAACTCACTGGAGATCATTTTACTATAGAAACTCATTGGAAATTATTTTACTATAGAAACTCATTGGAAATTATTTTACTATAGAAACTCACTGGAAATTATTTTACTATAGAAACTCACTGGAGATCATTTTACTATAGAAACTCATTGAAAATTATTTTACTATAGAAACTCATTGGAAATTATTTTACTATAGAAACTCATTGGAAATTATTTTACTATAGAAACTCACTGGAGATCATTTTACTATAGAAACTCATTGGAAATTATTTTACTATAGAAACTCATTGGAAATTATTTTACTATAGAAACTCACTGGAAATTATTTTACTATAGAAACTCATTGGAAATTATTTTACTATAGAAACTCACTGGAGATCATTTTACTATAGAAACTCATTGAAAATTATTTTACTATAGAAACTCATTGGAAATTATTTTACTATAGAAACTCACTGGAAATTATTTTACTATAGAAACTCATTGAAAATTATTTAATTATAGAAATTCTTTGGAAATTATTTTGCTTTATAAATAGAAAATTATTTTGCCATAGAAACTGGTAGGAAATTATTCTATTTTAGAAATTCATCAAAAAATATTTAAGTCTAAAAATTCATTTGAAAATATTTATCCTAAAATTTATTAGAAATTATTTTATTATAAAAAATTAACTGGAAACTATTTTTCTATAAAGATTCACGGGAAATTATTTTATTATAAAAGGGCTGCATCTTTTAAAATCAAAAGAGCTTAGTCTCGATTCAACTGCGAGTGTTTATTTTCTTTTTTTTCTTTTAAAGGCTCCAGCGGGCCGCGAAGAACAAAGCAGCGGGCAGAAGTTTGTCCACCCCTGCCTTGATGTTAACTCAGATTATTATATTTAGCTACAACACCTACTCTTGTTCATATGGTGACGGCTTTTCATTTAGTGCTTCACTATCTTCGACAGGAACTCTTTCAATTATTCATTCTTGAGCAACTTGTAAAAATTTATTTCTACATAGCCATCCACAGCTTTAAGGGCATTTATCAATTTCTTGGCGTATTCTTTTGGGGCTAAAGTAGACGTTTCGTTGACATTTGGTTTCAACATTGCAAATTTGACAAAAATATAATAAACCATACAATGAATACATGTTTATCATATTTACCAACCCCTCCGCTCGGGCAGGATATGACACAAGGTCAATTTTTAAGCTGAGTTTAACAGGTTTGAATTCAGAGTTGTCCTTCTACTAGACTCATACCTTTCCCAAGGGTATTAGTGCTATGTGAAATGCAAACAGACTCATCCAAGATTTGAAATCAACAATTCAGAGTCTTCCTTCTCCTAGACTAGTTGCCACACCAAGGCTAAAGAATCAGTCTGCCCTACTATTTACCCATAGCTGGAGGGAGAATATATATATATATATCATATTTACCAAACCCTCTGCAAGGGCAGGATAATACACAAGGTCATTTTTAGCGAAGTTTAACAGATTTGAATTCAGAGTTTTCCTTTTCCTAGACTAGTTGCCTCCCCAAGGCTAAAGAACCCATACCTGGAGGGAGAATAATTGGATTCATACCTTTCTCAAGGGTATTAGTGCTATGTGAAATGCAATCAGTCTTGCCCAGGATTTGAACTCGTATCACCGTATCCATTTCCTACGACGATAACCATTACACCACGGGCACTTCCAGAATATATGTTTATAGGTTAGAGTTTCATGCATGTCGGAATGAATCTAATATTTATTAGACTTTTGATACACGTAAAAAGCTCAAAAATCATATGATTATTGATAAAACCAATATAAAAGCTAATTGCCCCGTCGGCTGTGGCTGTTAAATACACCGACTACACCTCTGCAGAGGGGTAAGACCCCCGTCCAAAGAGTGTCCTGGTTATGACACTAAACAATCTGATACTGAGGTTCCAGTAATGCCGGATCTCTGAGGAATGCGGAGCACCTCTTTATTGCCATCGCTCCCAGGTCTACTTTGGCCCGGAGTGGAAGCATCAGATAGGGTCCTATCTATGGGTTAAATAGAACTGTGTACTTATGCTAAACTGAATTACTTGAAATAGAACAATTTTCATATTTAAACTACGTATATACGCTAAACTGAATTTTTTGAAATAGAACTGATTATTTGTATAAAAATGGATTTGGCATTAAATAACCTACAAAGGTTGATATGCCATAAAACCCAAAACCAAGCAACCATTATGAGTTGCTTGAAATAGAACAGTTTTGACATTTAACTGTGTGTAAACAGAAACAATACTTATACTAAACTGAATTGTTTAAATTAGACTTGGTTGGTTGGTTGGTTGGTTTTTATGGCATTATCAACCTTTGTAGGTTATTTAACGCTAAATCCATTTTTATACAAATAGTTCTAGTTCAAACAATTCAGTTTAGCATGATTACATAGCTAAATTGTCAAAAATATTTCTATTTCAAGCTATTCAGTTTAGTCAACAATTTTAATTCAAACAATTCAGTTTAGTATAAGTGTAGATTTTGTCCACACACAGTTAAATGTCAAAACAGTTCTATTTCAAACAATTCAATTCAGCATAAGTACGCAGTTTCGATGTCAAAACAGTTCTATTTCAAGTAGTTCAGTCTAGCATAAATACAAAGTTTAATTGTCAAAAATATTTCTATTTCAAGCCATTCATTTTAGTCAAACAGTTCTAATTCAAACAATTCAGTTTAGCATAACTACACAAGTTAGTTCTATTCGACCCATAGATAGGGTCCTATCAAGTGCTACCACTCCGGGTCAGAGTGGAATTAGGAGCGATAGCAATGAAGTGGCGCTTCGCATTCCCCAAAGCTTAAGCATTACTGAATCCTCAGCATCAGATTGTTTAGTGTCATATCCAGGACACTCGTTGGGGAAGAGAAGTCTACCCCTCTGCAGAGAAGCAGTCGGTGTATTCTACAGCCCTAGCCGTATGGGAAAAGAGCTGTTGGATATATATATATATATATATATAGCCTTTTAAATAAAAGGTGTAGCATAAATTTTATTTACATACACAAAATTCGCGCCCACATTTTAAAACCAATCAACAAAGAAAACAATTTAGAGCATTCTAGAAAAAAGGATCAAAACCACATACACAAAATTCGCGCTCATAGTTTTTTAAACCAATGAATTATTTTCCCCCAAAAAAACATTCATACCCGTTTTGATCCTCTTAAGGGTTATAAAAAGAAAGCGATGGACCAATTCTACAGATTGCCACTGCTGAGAAAAAGAAGCCACGCTACTGAACTGTTCCCTTACTCCACTAAAACCTGAGAGGCGCCACGTTGTCAAGCAAAGACATATTCCACCTTCTTCTTACACCAAAGGCAAACAAAGGGAAAAGTACTGCTACAGAAATTAAACACTGGACATGCGAGCGAAAACAACAACAACAACCACACTGTGAGTTCCTTGGCACATTATACAATCTGAATAATAAACCTTTATTTTAAAGTTATTCAGATTTTCTCTTTGTTTTGTTTGGGAAATTATTTGCGAGGAACACGTACTACCTCAAAACTTTGTTTTATACATCCGACACATCTCGCAATATCTCCGACAAAGGTATGAACTTAAAAAGTATTTTTCATTGGATCCTTCGGATACATTCTGTCTTTGACTATCCTGGTTCTCCCACAAGGTACAGTTCTATAGATTCCTTTACGAATCTGAACCCCTAACTAATTCCTTATTTAACCCCTGCCACCTTGTCTCCAACTAATCCCCTGACAATAGCAAGCTGGACTAGCAAGCGTTCACGAGTGAGTTTATGTCTCATTAAGTGTCCCCATTCATACGGTCTTGTGCCACATCAAAGCAAAAAGCTAAGTAAATTACAACTTTTCACCTGACCAAATTTCTAAGCCCATATCTCGGACAGTATTTCTATCACGCCACTGGGTAGATGTGGAGGTCATTGTGGCTTGAGAATATCCATATTTCAAATATAAATACTTTATAATTTTTATTTTCAATATTTTAAACAGGATTATTTTTGTTTATAAAATGTCACTCAGTTGAATCGTCGAGGTGAATGATACACAAAGAAGAATGAGTGCTTAATATATTTATTCAGCACCAGTATCCGGTGCTAACAGATACATACAAAAAAGACACAGCACAAATAAGTTACAAACAATTAACATTAGAACTTACAAGACATAGGGAAGGGTCAAAATGCTGTATAGCCAAACGAAGTAAGATCAGTCCGAATATTAATCAGCTTATTAATCAACCATCGAAGTCTTTAATCGTAGGCTATTTATGGCTATCAGCCAGTCCATCTGGTAAAATGCTGAATGGGTTTTGTTTGGTTTCTTTGTTTAATGGCATATCAACCTTTGTAGGTTATTTAATGCCAAAACCATTCTCCTAGAAGAACAGTAGTGGTACTATTTACCAACCCCTCCGCTCGGGCAGGATATGACACAAGGTCAATTTTTAAGCGGAGTTTAACAGGTTTTAATTCAGAGTTTTCCTTCTCCTAGACTAGTTGCCTCACCAAGGCTGAAGAACCTAGTCCGTCCTACTATTTACCCATAGCTGAAGAACAGAAGAACAGTAGTGGTACTATTTAACCCATAGCTGGGAGGATAAGGGGGTTCATACCTTTCCTAAGGGTATTTGCACAAAGTGAACATAATAACGTGATTGGAGTACGAACTCGCGTACTACGATTCCGCAGTCCATCGCTTTAACCATTACACCCCGAGGACACTCCCGCTGAATGGGTGTTAACCGCTCTGCAACACACTTGTCAACAGATGCCCTTGGAATGATACTCTGTCATTTCAATAAGTCCCATTTACCAAATGGTCCTCTCAACGATTTGACATCATAATATTTTATCTACTAGATTATTTCTTCTTATAACCTCTAGATGACGTTACCAAAGCTGTATGTAAGAGGGAATATAAAAAAGATCCAAAACAAGGCTGTAACTGCATCTGAACGGATATGGCATTCGTACAGATCAAACACCATCTAATAAAGTCTGGTAGTATTGTGAGATACTGCTGGGGCGCCCTGGGTAAGTGGTAATGATGCTTCGTCCCCGAAACTATGCCTGAACCCAGGGTCATTATCTGATGAAGACTTTACTGGAAGCAAAACTGCTTCTTTTGTTGCAGTTCTTGTATGTAATTTTTTTTTAAGAAAAAAAAGCGCAAAAATCTTATTCACTTTCTTTTACTTTGCAGGATGCCTTTAGACAAGATCTGTCCCATCCTTTCGGACAGGGAAATTTTCGTCCCCAGCTGTTTGGTTAAACATCATATTACAAAATAGTACACTGAATACAATATCCTAAGCTTACCAGCTCAAACACTTTTTGATCTGTGTCTGTTTCCAATTCCTCCAAATGCCAAACTTCCAGAAAGTGTTTCAATCGTAGAATTTAACTAACCGAATTCTGAACAGTCACGACACTGGGTTGACCAACGCAGCCTAAGAATATTCACATTTAAAACATCAAGATATTCCAATTTTTAATTTTGAAATTTTAAGTATAACCATCTTTCTCTATGTTGTAAAGCCACATAATACAAATGCAACCATACACATATTTAACACAATAATAATGACGAGCGGACACAGTTCTTTAGAAAAATATACCTCTCACTTTATTTGAAAGGGTTCGAAAGGGTTACTAAAGGTTTTACAGTGCGAGAGGTGAATTGGAGACTGAACAGAACTGCAACATATTGACCCCCACTCTTATGGCCATAACAGCGTGTCTTTCCCGTTCTCCTGGGCTGCTCAACCGGGGGCCTGGGGGCCCAGCCTCTCTGGGATATGGTCCTCATTCCAGCATCTTCTCTCCACCTTACTCGATCTTCCTGTCGCCGGGGTTATATAATAATTTGACGTCCACTCTTCTTCCTGCGAGCGTCACAATTTCGCACTCAATTCAACCCCTCGACAGTCAAGGTCGCCCCCGATCACCTGATATCTTCGACCGGATGCACCTGTTATTTAAACCGACGCATTTCTTCTTTGGACAGCTTGGCCGGGTTGGAGGTCAATATACAACATTTACCCGGTGTCACCTGTCAATAGAAGACACTGGCATGATTCTGAGCCACTTCAATAAGACATGTTTACAAAACATGGGAACCTGAAGAGTTTGTAGTCACAAGTGGTAGTATCTGTTAGCGGTTACTTTCGGTCCTGTAGATTCTCCACCAAGCCATACCCAACTAACATCTTGATTTGCCACTGTCTCCTTGTTTCCGACACCTCACCGGACTGAACATCCAAGCCTATATCTTGGGCTAAATTTCTGTCACGCTAAGTTGTTTAAATGGAACTATTTCAATAATGCTTCCTATTGGTTGTTATCAGTCACAAAACGTTCATCGCCTTTTAAATATTCAAGGGTTTTGTCTCTGTTACAAAAAATTTCGGACCAACCTTGGCGAGTAAGTCTGTTGACAGTTCTCTGACTAAATGCTTATAAATACACGAGCATAGTAAAAATGACCTACTCTTTGAAATGATTGAGAACTTTATTAATACATTGGCTCTTAAAGCATTGATTTTACAACTAAATATGAAGTGTTTACCTGTTTAAAATGATTGTAAACCTTACTCATACATTGGCTCTTAAAACATTGATATTATAACTAAGTATGAAGTGTTTACCCGTTTCGAAGATGTATATTTTACCGTATATAATTCGAGACTTAAACTGACTTCGGCATCAAATAACCCAACATAGGTTGATATGCCGTAAAACCAACCAACAAAAATATTTAAGACATGTGTATATGTACATAGAGCAAAATAATGAATCTAAAAATATTTTGTTTTTCAATATTTCTAATAATTCTCATCAGTTGTCATTACTCCCAGTTCCACTCTGATCCGTAGTGGTAGTACCTGTTAGATTCCTATCTATGAGTCATATCTGTTTGAAAATTATTATTATTAGAGGGAAATACAATGACAGCATCCTGTGTAGCATCCTCGAATGAAAATGGTTGTCCTAAATCATATCCAGAGGTTAGGCTCCAGTTCTGGAGCCATGGGATTGAGGTGTACCCCATTCATTACTCCCAGGTCCACTCTGATTCGTAGTGGTAGTACCTAGTAGGGTCCCATCCAAGGGTCAAATAGATCTATTTGAAGATTACAGATATGAGAGAGGAATAAGCTGGTTGCATCCCTGGCTAAGAAGAGAGACACCTTAATCTATGAAAAAAAAGAGAATATCTTTGGTGTGACGGTATCAGAATACTTTTCCTTCAGCTACAAATAAGCAGAAAAGATAGACTGGGATCTTTAACATTGGTATGCCAACTAATCTATGAGAAGGAAAACTCTAAATTCAAACAGCTTTAAAAATGACCTTGCGTCAAATCCTGTCTGTGGTGAAGGGGCTGGGTAAGTACATACATCATATAAGTAAATAGATAACAGTCTATCTAATCACTTTTAATGAAGATATACTCATTATCTAGCTCAGTCGGCTTGGGGCTGTAGAATACGCTGACTGCATCTCTGCAGAGTGGTAAGACCCCAAAATGAGTGTCCTAGATTTGACTCTGATGGTGAGGGTTCAGCCGAGGAGCTTTGGGGAATGTGGAGTACATCTTCATTGTCATTGCTCCCAGGTCTATTCTTTAGCCCAGCCGGTTAGGGCTGTAAAATCGACCGACTGCATTTCTGCTGAGGGGTAAGACCACCCAAAACGAGTGTCCTGGATTTGACTCGAAACAAACTGATGGTGAGGCTCCAAGACATAGAGTACCCTTCATTACTCTGATCCGGACTGGTAGCAGCTGATAGGGTCTTATCTATGGGTCATATGGGACAAACTAAATGCGCAAATAAATAACTGATTGTAACTGTCATATAGCAATATTTGAAACCATTTAATTGGGAAAAATTGGGCTCAGGATTGTTTAAGAATGTTATCTACAAAATGTGTAAACAAATCATATTTATATTTCATATATATGTATAAAGAGGATTTGACATTAAATAACCTACAACTGTTGTATAGCCGTGATACAACTATACGAATATATATATATGCAGAAACATAGTCAACAATAATGACGAACGAACACACTTCTTTAGAAAAATATACCTCTGACACTTTATTCTCGAAAGGTTTGCGAAAGGGTTGTGTGTGAGAGGTGAGTTGGAGACGGAACAGACTGCAACATATCTCATTCTACTGGGCTGCTCAACCGGGGTCCTGAGGGCCCAAGCTCTCTGATGGGAGCTGGTTCTCACTGCCTCGAACTGCAACTCGAACTCCAACTAACTGACTACAACCAAACCGAGTGATAAAATATAATTAACGAAAATGCTTAATAAAAAATTATTCCGTAATTATATAACACAACTGATGATATGTTTTAAAACAAACCAGACCAAACTTATTATCAGTTTTTTTTAGCTAAAACATAAAAGAAATACTTGGACAGAGACTAAGCTAAACCTTACACACCATACACATCTGTTATAGAACGGTTATGTGAGTAGATCTCTCTCTCTCTCTCTCTCTCTTTCTCTCTCTCTCTCTCTCTCTGTATATATATATAAAGAAAAATTGATAACAAGGTAATCTAAGCAGAAGAAGAGATTTGTTGAGAAGCAAAGTCGACACTATAGCGTTTCGGTTCTAGAGAACCATCATCAGGACTGTGAGGGATGATATTGATGATGTTAAATCAACGATGGATGTTTAAAAATACAAAATACAAAAACCTCGGGAAAATTTGTATAACAAGAAAAATCCGGCCGTTTAATTAGTGAATCAGGTTTTTGTATTTTGCACTTTTAAACATCCATCGTTGATTTAACATCATTAATATCATCCCTCACAGTCCTGATGATGGTTCATTAGAACCGAAACGCTACAGAGTCGACTTTGCTTCTCAATAAATCTCACCTTCTACTTGGATTACCTTGTTATCAATTTTCTTTAGATATTGTCGGATTACACTCCATTATTTACTTCCATATATATATATATATATATATATATATATATTGTAATTAGATGGATATGCCCGTAAGGGAATAAGTGATGTAACAATAACCATGCATCGAGCACTCACATAGATTTATATGATATTCCTCATATATTCAATACAAGAATAATCCATACCAACTGTCTTCAGACGCTGACTGGATATTACGTATATATATATATATATATATATATATATATATATATATATATATATATATATATCACTAGCTATTTGTAAAATATTAGGGCCGATTGAGCTATCTAACTTTGGTAGGCTGACTGGCCTGGGAGAAGAAAAACTTTAATTCAGTCTGAAGGAGTTGTTCAGGAGAATCTGTGACATACTGGTGCACTCAGTCGAGGAGTCCTTGTGGCTTAATGGCTAAAGTACAGGACGGCTGCCGCGAAGTATGGAGTTCGAGCTCCAGTCGCTCTATCACATTCTCTTTCGGATTAACACATTCCGGAAAGATATGAAACCCTTTATCCGTCCAGCTATGGGTTAAACAGTATTACTGTTGACGGCGTTGACATTCCAAAAAAGCCACGAAGATTGATATACCATCAAACAAAGAACTATTCCGTTATCAGCATGTCCATGAAGTGTAGCTGGTTCCACACAAACCTTCACCACAATAAACAAATCCGTTGTGGAGGCTGTCTAACAGTTCAAATCTCTAGCCCAACTATTTGGGGGGGGGGTCCTCCTCGTGGTGTAATGGTTAAAGCGATGGTCTGCGGAATCGTAGTACGCGAGTTTGAACTCCAGTCGCTCTATTACGTTCACTTTCGGGCAAATACCCTTGGGAAAGGTATGAACCCCCTTATCCTCCCAGCTATGGGTTGAATAGTACCACAACTGTTCTTCTAGGAGAATGGCTTTGGCATTAAATAACCTACAAAGGTTGATATGCCATTAAATAAAGAAACCAAACCAACTATTTTGCCCTTATGCATCGGGATCGACGGAAGAGTCTATTATATATATATATATATATATATATATATATATACTTTCATCAAATTATATATATATATTATATTATATATATATATATATAATTATATATATATTATATTATATATATATATAATTATATATATATTATATATTATATATATATATATATATATATATATATATATACTTTCATTAATTTTTTTTCTTAATGAAATTATTGCTCTGTAATGTCTGTTACATTGAGCCCTTTACCAGGAAAATTTAAATGTTCGCTTTTGAATAGTTTTCTTGTCCTGATGGAATTACTCCCAACTCCGGTTTAACTGGACCAAATAATACTTATATATATATATATATATATATATATATATATATATATATATACTGAAACCGAAACGTTAACGTCGACTTTACATCATGATATATTCACCTATTTGGATTATATTTTTTCCTGCAACCTTCATACTGTCGGATTTTATCCATGACATTGGCCCCAGCGGTTAGAGTGTTCGCCAATGGCCCGGGAGACCTGGGTTCAATCCCAGGTCAAGTCATACCAAAGACTTTAAAAATGGAACTTGATACCACCTTGCTTAACACTCAGCATTATAAGGTACAGTTCAAGGGTAAAGTGGAGCAATCCTGGGAATGGAGTAGCGCCCTCCCCTACACCTTGGTGTTGTAGCTATCGAAAAGGGAGCCTTCGGGTCACCCTCGACTATGGTCGCTAACTTTACTTACTACTTTCATACTGTCTTTTCGGAAAAAACATTTACCAAATACATTCTTACAAAACATTTAACATGGATGATTCCAAATGATCTATACATATGTAAACTTATTTGTTGCGTATTTCTCAATAAACGAGAGGTTTTGTCTCGTTTCTTTGAAAAATCGAACATTTTCAAATATTTTTCCACGTGCCAAACACGTTCTGATGACTTTTGAATTTTGAACGCTATGTGCATGTTTATGTATCTTTTCGTTGTATATTTCTCATTTGCTACTGTCATCTCAGCAAGCACCCATCGATATGGGAACTATTTCATATCCAAGTCCTGATGATGGTTATTAAAACCGAAACGTTAACGTCGACTTTACATCAGGATATATTCACCTATTTGGATTATATTTTTTCCTGCTACCTTCATACTGTCGGATTTTATCCATATTTACTTTCATATATATATATATATATATATATATATATATATAAGCTCTTCAGAGAATCAGCTCTTACGTACTTTATACTTACTTGAATAAATATGTTCGTCACTTCTTTGGTTTCTTTCTATATAAACCATCTCAGTGGCTACACGCAACTTTATGCATCACATGATCCATTTTCCGACCAATAAAAACGACGCTTCTATTCAAAATGAAACGATGCGATTATGAGAAATTTTTCTTGTGTTTTTTTTTAACGTATACAGCGCAAACGATGAAAGGTAATAATAAATAGTTCCTAGAAATAAAGAAGAAGAAAAAATTCCATCGAAAGAAAAAAGATAGAAAAAAAGAAATAAGAAATATTATTAAATACAGGCAATAAGGACTAACGTTCAGTGAAACGTAAAGACGTTCGCTTCAATAGACGCCGAGCCAAAGAAGAAGAAAAAAAAAAAGAAGAAAGGAAAGGAATAAAAAAATATAAAGAAATGATGGAAGTTGTTATACTATTTCTTTATCCATTGTCATAGAAATGGCTGCTAATCGTAGTGTCATTAGGCGAATAAATAAGATCCAGTCAGTTTCAGCTTTGTGTTGGCATTCTCGTGCATGACTCATAATTTGTCTATTAATATGGAAGCTAGCCATCTTTCGGAACATCTAACGAATAACTAGTCTATAATTGGTAAAATAGTTCGTACGTGTATCAATTGCATATTGTATGTAATTTGGCATGTTTGTATTGCATCCATCCATGTCTTTTATCATATGCAGTTTTATTTTTAGTTTTCTTCTTTTTTTTCCCGAAGAACGTTTTTCTCACTTGTTATTTTGCCGCTTACACATTTTTTCTTTCTTTCATGATATATATATATATATATATATGGGAATAGGCGTTCGTCGTGTAATAGTTCCCAATGTAGAAAATGGAAACAGTGGTAATTTACTAAGCTTTTTGCTTAGATGTAGCACAAGGCCGCATGAATTTGGGCACCTAATGAGAATCGAACTCACTCGTGTAGGTTTGCTAGTCTACCTTGCTAACCATTACACCACCCGAGGTGCCCTTGGAAATGGAAACAGTGACACAAATTAAAATCTTGGACAAGACAGTTTGTATTTCACATAACGTTTATATCCCGAGAGAAGGCACAAATCCACCTATTCTTCCTCCAACTATGAATAAATAGTTAGGCAGACTTGGCTCTTTAACGTCTGTATTGCAACCAATCTTGGAGAAGGAAAACTTAAAATTTCGCCTCCAAATTATTTTTCCTTCATCTTTTATTTTCTTTTTTTTTCTCTCTTTTTTCATTTCAACTTTTTTTTTTTCAATTAGTTCTTCATTTCTTTCTTGGGGGTGTCCTCGTGGTTAAAGCGATGAACTTTGGAATCGTAGTAAGCAACTTCGTACACCAGTCGCGCTATTACGTTCACTTTCGCGCAAATACCCTTGGGAAATGTATGAACCCCCTTATCCTCCCAGCTATGGGTTAAATAGTACCACTACTGTTCTTCTTGAAGGATAGCTTTGGCATTAAATAACCTACAAAGGTTGATATGCCATTAAAGAAAGAAACCAAATCATTTCTTTCTAACGAGGTGCATACGATAAGATTCCAGACTTTTTTCGTATGGGCATTTAAAATTGTCAGAGACTCTTGAAAATTCACTATGTTATTGCTATACATCTTATGAGATGACTGACCAATTTTTATAATATCAGCTTCAAATGGACAGCTACAGCAGCAATTAGAATAGACCCTACTAAAGCCTGATTGTCACAGCTGGTGAATTTCAAAAATGCAATCTGACACTTTAGAAGAACGATATGCAAAAAAAATTCTGTTTTAAACTTGGAAAAAATGCCACAGAAACGTATGGGATACTTCAGATTGCTTTTCAACCATATTGCATGAATTGAGCATCTGTTTTTGAGTGGCATAAGAGATTCAAGGAAGGCAGGGAGACCGTGAAGGATGATGAGAGGTGTGGGAGGAGTAAGGAAGTCAATACACCACAGTTGATTGGCCAAACGGTTAAGGTTAGGGTTACTATGTTGAGGTTTTAAGGGAGCTCAGGAAGAGATTTCTAGGGAAGAGGCCAGCACTCTGCAAATCGGGTCAATGGCATTTCCAGCAGGACAATGCACCAGTCCACAACTCCATCATTGTCACAGACTATTTGACCAAGATGGGCACCAAGACAGTTCTTCACCGTCCCTATAGTCCAGACCCTGCTTCCTGTGACTTTTGGTTATTCCCAAAGGTCAGAGGCTGTCGTTAAGAGACCATTGAGGAGATGAAAGAGGCTGTGACGAAGGTCATTGACACGTTAACACAAGAGGACTTCGATGGGGCGTTCCAGAAGTTGTTGGAACGGTAGAACAAGTGCATTGCAGCAAGAGGAGATTACTTCGAAGGGAACTAGAGTGTCATGTGTGTACTATCAATAATAGTCTGGAAACTTATCGTATGCACCTCATAAAACCTTACTTTTTTTCTCTTATTGTCTTTCTTTCCATCTTGTAATTTTTCCAAATATCATTTTTCCCTCTCCTTCTTCTAACTCACTTTCTTTATTTTCCTTAATTTATTCGCTACTTTCATCAATCTTCACATTTTTCTTTTTTTAACTTTTTTCTTTTCTTTCACGATTTTCTTCTTCACCTCTCACTGCATTCATGAAGTCCACTTCGCTCTCTTATTTTTTTTTCTTCGTTTTTTTTTTGTGCACATAACCCTTTCCACCATCTTTAGAATGAGGATCTACCATTGGGTCACAGCATAATTTTGCCTTTTTAAACGTGTTGCAGCTCTAAAAAAAAAAAAAAAAAAGGAAGGAGAAAAAACGAGTGATACAATGCCTTTTGATAGCTGCGGGAGAAAAGACGGTTAGCGTTCACATCTTTATCAATTCAACGACAGCCCAAAAGCAAAAGAACGTATCAGAATAACTAATATTACTTCTTGGCTCTATCTAACATGGCCGCTGACTCTAACATTATTCTAAGGCATGACATAAATACGAGAAACAGACGCGAAATTCACCGATGGAGTCGTTTCCATTTATATCGACAAATTATTTATGGTGGGAAAAATTGCTTTTCAATTTAAAAAAGAGTTCCTCTTCATATATTTTTCTTCGTCTTCTTTGTCGGTCCTCTCTTTGCAACCACGTTTCTTTGTGTCTGCCATATTTGATCAGGAACAAAAAACCTTGAATCTATATTTTTTCATGGCGTCGAAAGTTTTCGTTCATTTTATATCAATTACTCTCTCTCTCTATATATATATACAAACATATATATATATATATATATATATATATATATATATATTCTTTCTTCCCTTCCTTCTTGTTTTCCCTCTCAGTATCTTCGTCTCTTCCACTTACATAGCCTGATTCTCTCTTTTCTTTCTCTTTCTTACTCTCTCTTTCACGTAATGACCTATTTCTCCTCTCTCTCTCTCTCTCTCTCTCTTCCGCTACCCCAACCTCTTCTCTTATAAAAATCCTTAGCAATGCATTTTCGTTATAAAATCATTTGCAACAATTTATCAAAAATAAAAACCATTAGCAATCCATTTTCACAATGAAAAACATTAACATTACATTTTCATAAGAGAAAATTAGCAATGCATTTTACTATATAAAAATCCATAGCAATGCATTTTACTGATACAAATAATTAGCAATGCATTTTCAGGTTGAAAATTATAAGCCAAGCATTTTTCATCTTGAAAACCGTTAGCAATGGTTTTCCAGAATAAAAAATTATGAACAAACATTTCCATTAAAATAATTAGCAATCCATTTTCATAATAGAATCATTAGCAATGTGTTTTCTATAATAAAATGATTGGCGATGCATTTTCATCATAAAAATCATTTACTTTTCTATAATAAAAATCATTAGCAACGCATTTTCCATGATAAGATATTAACAATGAATTTTCTTGATAGAAATCATAAGCTATGTATTTTTATAAGAAAAATATCTTCAGCAGTTTTTTTTTTCGATAATAGAAATCATTAGCAATGCATTTTCTAAACTGAAATCAACAGCAATGACCTTTCTCAATTGAAATAATTAGCGACGCTTTTCCGAAATAAAGATTGTTTGCCATGTATTTTAATCATCAAATCATTAGCAACGCATTTCCAACAATGTATTTTCATAATAAAATCATTCGCAACGTAATTCCATAAAATAATTAGCAATGCATGTTCATAATAAAAAAAATCATTTGCAATGCTTTTCCTTAATAAAATTCATTAGCAATGCATTTCATTATCGAATCGTTAGCAACGCATTTCTAGCAACCAATTTTCAATTAAAAAAATAATTTGCAGCGCATTTCCATGATAAATCAATAGCAACTCATTTCCACAACGAAATGATTGGGAATGTATTTTTGCAATGTAAATCAATTGCAATTCTTTTCCATGATAAAAATAATTAGCAACGCATTTTCTCAATCAAAATCAAGGACACGGCTTTTCCGAAACAAATATCATTAGCAAAGCTTCTTCCATTCGATAGTTCTATATCAGACTGTCCGGTTGTCCACAAAGGACAGACAAGCAAACTTTTTCCGATTAAAGATTTATTTGTTATCCAATGAGACTTTTTCCATAAACCATCGACAATATCGATCTTACCTTGCCCATTTAATTTAGGTGGAAAAGAGAAACCGCCAAAAAGTTCGGCAAAAGGATTATTCAGACAGGTATTATCTCGACTTCGATAACTATGTTCATAAAATGCATAAGCCTTTCTTAATTACGTCATCTCTTTGCCAATTCTGTTCCCCCCGAAAATGTGACAAAACTTGAAATTTGCAGCCAAGACAAATTTGAGTATACCAAACGTACACGGACATTATTCTTAAGTCACAGTATCTGCAACATGATTGGTGCCTTTTGGTCTTCAGTCAGAGACATCAGCCAATACAAATCAATAATCCTTTTCTTCTTTTTTTTTCTTTTTCTTCGTTTCATCCTTATTTCTTTTCTTCGTTCTTTCATTCTGTCCGTTCTTACCTTCAACACCTTTTTTTCCCCTCCCATCTTATCTGTATATTCATTAGAGCAAGACTAGACATTTGAACTTGCCTCTTGTAGATTAGCTAAACCCATTGGTTCAGTAAACTCACGCTAGGATCAAAGTCTGTTGTGACTTGCATACTCAACGTAAACGCATCACTTTTATCCAGAAATTTATATCATTTCTTTTTTTTTTATGTACCAACTCATAAGGCAACGCCGAATAAAACAGAATTTAGAAATCTCTCACTATATTTAATGAGAAACACTATGACTTTTATGCATTTTTCTTTGTATGTCTGTCTTCCTTCTCAAGGTATGCGGCCTAGTGACAAACTTATTTGTCTGCGACATCGTAGCTAACGAGTTAGAGTTCCACTGGCTCTGCTGCATTCACTTTTGAGCTAATACCCCCAGAAAAGATGCTGATACCCCAACTAACTATGGGTTGAATAGTACTACTACTGTCCTTCTACAAGAATGACACTGGCATTAAACAACTCACGAACGTTGATATGCCATGAAACCGAAAAACCAAAAGAATCAATTCTCCTAAGTTTGATATATATATATATCATCATCATCATGTCGCGCTGGTAGCACGGATATCCCTGACCCTCTCTCGCCACTCCTCTCTATCGTTCATCGCCCCAGGCAGGTCTTCAGAACAACATCCCGTATCCTCACATAGCTGCTGAATGTATGTTCGTGCTGGTCGTCCTGTTTTTGCACGGCCATATGTAGGAGTCCATAAGAGTACATCACTTATGAGTTCGTCCCTGCTTCTCCAGCAGTGTCCTGCATGTCTGGTTCGTCTAACTTGAATAGTTTTCGTGATAGGTGGCAGGTGGCCGTACAATTGGTGTCTTGTGGGGTGTTGCCGCCAGGACTTGTTCAAGATTGCAGAAGATATATATTTAAACAAATTATCAATGGTTAAAAACTTATTGATTGCCAGGAAAACAAGTAGGCCTTGGGAAGGTGTGGCCATGTTTATTATTTTAAAATATCTGCTCGTTACTACAACTACTACTACTACCCCCCCTTAGTGGTTTTTTCCTTCCCTTTTATCCATTCCTCTACTTTTTTCCATTTACATTGCCCATTTTAAATATTTTTCTGGCGTTCAGATCTTGACAAGAGCCAGACGAAACCGGTCGTTCAAAATTATATAATTTTTAAAAAAATAATAAACATGCCCACACCTTCCCTAGGCCTACATGTTTTCCTGGCTATCAATATATATATATATATATATATATATATAAGTAGCGCTCTACCCGAAATCTCGGAACATCCGGTGCAGTAGCTATTGAAAAAGGACCCTTCGAGTCACCTTTGACTACGGTCGGCCAACAAAAACAATACATATATATATATATATATATATATATATATATAGAGAGAGAGAGAGAGAGAGGAAATAGCGGGCATAATTTTTCCCAAAATTATACATTCATTTTTAAAATCTAATTTTAAATAAGGATCATTCCAAAAAATCATTATTTCTTAAAAGGTTACCACTTGTAATAATTTAATTGTCATAATTTAATTTCTGAAAAAAATTAGTAAGTGAAGTGGGGGGGGTAATTTTTGCTTTTAATTTATACAAATAGAAAATATGATAATTCACTGGTATAAGGTGGTTCATAAAAGACTGACTCATGAAAAAAAAAAACGGTTTTTATAGCTGCCTCTGTGCGAACACTTTTGTAATGACAGCTTTATGGGTGGTCTGTAACTGTTCTACGAGTTCTAAATCTGCACACTAACCCCTTCATCATGTTTGTACGTGGAGGATTCTTCACATTAGAATTGGTGACAGTATTTTCAAGTAAGTAAATGAAATAACGTTGGCAACCGTAGGCGAGGGTGACCAGAAGGCTCCCTTTTCAATAGCTGCTACACCAAGCTGTAAGGGAGGGCGCTACTCCTTTCCCAGGATTGCTCCACTTTGCCCTTGATACGTACCTTATATTGCTGAGTGTTAAGCAAGGAGGAGGTATCAAGTACCATTTTAAAAATCTTTGGTATGACGCGACCTGGGATTGAACACAAGTCTCCCAGTCCATTGGCGAACACAATTGAATTCATTGCTTATCATCATAGTTTTAAATGGTAACTTTAACCCAAATAATTTAATATTGCAATTAGAAAATATTATAATAGTTTCAGAGGACCGCCCTGTCTGTGTTGACATGGAGACCTATGCCACCAGCTGCTCGTTCCAGACTATGTAGCAGTGATTTGTCTTAGGCGAGTGTATTTGCCAGAAGCGTTATGTTGTCGGCGTAGTCCGCGTCCGTAATTGTTTGTGCTGTGTATCTTCTGCTTCTTTCCTTTCCTAGCATCTACCTCGGAAGCAGTGTCTGATCAACCGAGAATGACATCAACACGTGACTAGCAAAGGCATGAACAGCTATCGATAGTCTATCGGTCATATGGAAGTCAGACCTGACTGACAAAATAAAACGCAGTCTTTTCCAAGCAGCGGTCGTATGGATGCACTACATGGACGCTAACTAAACGCATGGAGGAAAAGCTTGACAGCAATTACACAAGAATGCTGCGAGCTGTATTGAACAAGTTCTGGAGGCAACACCCCACAAAACAGCAGTTGTACGGCAACCTACCACTCATTACGAAAACTATTCAAGTCAGACGAACCAGACATGCAGGACACTGCAGAAGAAGTAAAGAAGAACTCATAAGCGATATACCCCGTGGACACCTTTACACGGACGTGCAAAGGTTGAACGACCAGCTAGAACCTATATACAACAGCTCTGTGCCTATACAGGATGTAGCCTGGAAGAGCTCCCGGGAGCGATGGACAATGGAGATGGTTGGCGCGAGAGGGTCAGGGATATCCGTGCTAGCAGCGCGACATGATAATGATGAAGATGGTTGACTTCCTTACTCCTCGCACACATCTCATCATCCCTCACAGACTCCCTGCCTTCCTTGAATCTCTTATGCCACTTAAAAAAAGATGCTTGATTCATGCAAGATGGTCGAAAAGTAGTCTGAAGCCTTCCATTCGTTTCTGTGGCATTTTTCCCAAGTTTAAAACAGAATTTCTTTTGCATATCGTTCTTCTAAAGTGTCAGATTACATTTTTGAAATTCACCAGTGGTGAAAATCAGGCTTTAGTAGGGTGTATTCCAATTGCTGCTGTAGCTGTTCATTTGAAGCAGAAATCATAAAAATTGGTCAGTCATCTCATAAGATGTATAGCAATAACATACTGAATTTTCAATTGTATACGGCAATTTTAAATGGCCATACGAAAAAAGTCTGGAAACTTATCGTATGCTCCTCGTATCATATTTTTGAATGGTCACTTTAACCTAAATAATTTTATCATTCAAACTAAAATTCTTTTAATTTGATTGGATAAGCTGTTAGGAAATTGCCAAATTTTGTATAGAAATTTTTGCTCAGAGATTAATTACCGTAAACACCAACACTTATTTATGTGTTAAATTTATGAAAAATCTGCAATTTTATCAAAGATAGGTTTGATATTTTTTGTGGTCTACAAGTTATTTTTTTCCCTTTTTAACCACCAATTTTTTTTATATTTGCACCAAATTTTAGACACAGCTGGACGTGTAAGAAATGTCTTTTGAAATACTCAACTATGACCTGCGTTCTTGAATGTTTTTTTTATAATCCTTTCTATTATTTTAATTAGCCGTTCTTTTATTGGAGCGATGTTTCTTTCTATTAGACATGACTAGTTCCTTGTTGAAATCGGCAAGAACTGTTTTTAACGATCGTCAGATTTGATAATCTTAGCTAGCTCCGCTATTTGTTTTAGAAACGCATATTACAAAATCATTCCATTTTTTTCATCCATATTGGGTTATCTCATGACATTCTCCTCCAATATAGCTTGGAAAGAATTATACCATTAATTTGAATAATTTAATCTAGTTTATTTAAGGAGTCTTTTCTAAAGCCAGAATATTCAGCTATTAAAGAAAAAATGTTTTGCGTCTTATCTCTTATTAGTTTATTTACTGCTAAACAAACGAGTAAAGTGAACTTTCTCTAAGTGCGTTCATCAATTTTGCCACACGTAAAATGAATAAGCAACAAAAATACGATAAAAAATAAATCCAATTGAAAATTTGTTAGAAATTAAAAGAATGTTCCATGAGAAAGCTCCATTCACTAAAAGAATTCAGATAACTGCTTTTCATGAATGTTGAAACCACATTTATAAAGAATACTATTTTAGATCAATAAAATGCATGCCTGAAAGAATCAAGGTAGTCATAAAAACTCGAACAGTGTTGGTGGCTAAACCACGACTAAATAAATCAGAATTAATATTTACTTGCCTATCCTCGAGGGTTTTTAATCAATTGGATTTAGATCCGGACTGTTCACTGGGCTTATCATTTATTTTTTATGCCTTTCCAGGAGAAATGTTTTTTTAACCTTCTTTGTTCTGGGACTAGATTCATTATCGTCCAGTAAAATAATTTCATCATCATCAGGCTAATTTTCTAACGATTGAATTGGACATTTATATTCAAAATTTAAAAAAGAATTGTTCCTAAGAAATCTCCATCCACCGAAGAAGATCTATTACCTGCCATTCGGAAAAGTTAGAATGTTTTTACAAAATAAATCAGAGAAATCATGCCTGTAAGAATTAAGGATATCGTGAAACTTCGAGGAAGATCAACTAAGGATTTTGGTGTCAATAAATTCCATGATTCTTTTCTTCAACAAAAATCGATTTTCTCTACTAAATCCAATTGAAAATTTACGGTGGAAATATTGAAAAAAATTGTCCATGAGAAGGTTCCATCCACCAAAGATCATTCAGGAAAGTTGATACCATTTTGAGAAAGAATAATTTCTTTCAATTAGTGAAACCCATGCCCGAAAGAATTCAGGCTCGTGGAGGGGCATCTAAGTATTCATCCCAATTTTTTTCCATGAATCCTATAATATTTTCCTTAGCCTTGGGTTATTGGATAATGTTTTCCTCTGAATGGCTTGGAAAGAATTATATTATTAATTTAAATAATCTAATCTAGTTTGTTTAAGGATTATTTAATGAAGCCAGAATGTTCAGGTATTTAAGAAAAAATGTTTTGCATATTATCTGTTATTAGTTTATTTACTGCAGAATAAAAAAAGAATCTAAATGTATATCCCCTAAGTATACTAATTCCATAATTTTTGCCAAGGGTTACCATTGGTTTAATGGTTAGAGTGTTCATCAATGGTCCGGGAGACCGGGGTTCAATCCCAGGTTGAGTTATACCAAAGACTAAAAAAATGGTACTCGATGCCGCCTTGCTTAGCACTCAGGACTATAAAGTAAGGATCAAGGGTAAAGTGGAGCAATCCAAGGAAAGGGGTAGCGCCCTCCTCTACACCTCAGTGTAGTAGGTGTTGAAAAGGGAACCTTCTGGT
Source organism: Sepioteuthis lessoniana (assembly GCA_963585895.1). Classification (NCBI taxonomy): domain Eukaryota; kingdom Metazoa; phylum Mollusca; class Cephalopoda; order Myopsida; family Loliginidae; genus Sepioteuthis; species Sepioteuthis lessoniana. The sequence continues at coordinate 50,566 of CAUZXS010000728.1, forward strand.
CGCCCTCTACTACGGTCGCCAACTTTTTTATTCACTTACAAATTATACACACGCACACACATATATATATATATATATATATGCATGTGTATATGATTTGGCATTAGATAACCTTAATCGGTTGATATGCCATTAAACCTAATCACTTAGCCTTGAACCATTTGTGTAAACAAATGATTGATATCAAATAGAATTATTAGTGTTTGACAGCAATACTTGAAATAGTATTCGGTCTATAGCTATTGAAAAGGGAGCCTTTCGGTTGCCCTTGACTACGGTCGCCATCTTATATGTTCAATAGTTTGTATAGTATCCCTTGTTAGTTTATATACTGCAGCATAAAAAAAAACTTAGTAGAACATCCTCTAACAATGCTAGTTCCATAGTTCTTTTTTTTACCTTGAGTTGTATATAAGATAGTTTCTTATCCCTTAATTACTGAAAATTCATTTAAAAAACATTGCCTTTCAAAATTTATACAATAACGGATGCAAAAAAAAACAAAGAAAACACCCCACCCCAGAAAAGTGAATGAAGTAAATGAATAAATAAACTGAAAATATATTGAAAGGAGAAAAAGGAAAGGTAATTATCTTATCTCCGAAAACATTTCTCAAAGAAAATCCATATAAATAAAAATAATTGATTTTTCCCCCCTCAAACAAAAAAGAAAGTAGAAAAATACGTAAATTCAATTTGGTTATAAAACATACTTATTGTTAGTTTTAAACAGAGATATTCGTGTTTGAAAAGTTATTTTACACTGTTTCGATCACAGACGTTTCGACCGAAGAGGTTTCGGTTGCAAATATTTCCGTCTCGGGTATTTCGACCGCGGATACTTCCAGTCCTGACGTTTCAGCTGATGAATTGAAAGATTTTACAATTCGTGAGACCAACCATTTGGACGATATAATCTTTAAAACAAAGGGATTACAATGGCATAATTACGTGGTGCCTTCAATAAGTTTCCAGACTTTTTTGTACAGGCATTTAAAATTGTTGTAGACTCTTGAGAATTCACTATGTTATTGCTTTACATCTTATGAGATGACTGACCAACTCTTATGATTTCAACTTCAAATCAACAGCTACAGCAGCAATTGGAATACACCCGACTAAAGCCTGATTGTCACAGCTGGTGAATTTCTAAAATGCAATCTGGACGTGAGGACACTTTAGAAGAACGATATGCAATAAAATTCGAGCATCAGTTTTTGAGTAGCATAAGAAATTCCAGGAAGGCAGAGAGTCTGTGAGGGATGATGAGAGGTGTGGGAGGAGTAAGGAAGTCAATACACCACAGTTGATTGGCCAAAGGGTTAGGGTTAGGGTTACTATGTTGAGGTTTTAAGGGAGTTCAGGAAGAGATTCCTAGGGAAGAGGCCAGCACTCTTCAAATCGGGTCAGTGGCATTTCCAGCAGGACAATGTACCAGTCAACAACTCCATCCTTGTCACAGACTATTTGACCAAGATGGGCATCAAGACAGTTCCTCACCCTCCCTATAATCCAGACCTTGCTCCCAGTGACTTTTGGCTATTCTCTAAGCTAGAGGCTGTCGTTATGAGACAATTGAGGAGACGAAAGAGGCTGTGACGAAGGTCATTGACACACTCACACAAGAGGACTTCGATGGGGCCTTCCAGATGTTGTTGGAACGGTACAACAAGTGCATTGCAGTTGGAGGAAATTACCTCGAAGGGGAAAAGAGTTTCAAGTGTGTACTATCAATAAAAGTGCCCATACGAAAAAAGTCTGGAAACTTATTTAATGATCCTCGTAAATGGCAAATATTGTTCTTTCTTAGACTCATGTAAAAAGTTGAACAGGACCTATGATGCTTTTTTATTTACATTCCTAATTCGAAAGATTATTCTGACAGACCCAGTACACTCAAAACAGATATGAGATATTATTCATCAGGAAAAATTAAAGAAACGGACTCTCATAGTATGAGTTATTCCCCCTCGATGCACGCTCACAAAATAAAGATAATGTACAAGTACTTCCGCCCCCCCCCAGTTTCAAATAATAAACGAGATAACTAACATGGCTACTCACACATCGTATCCTGACTTGTTTCTATTTCGTTCTTAATGTATTGACTATCATTGAGCCATAATATAACGCAGACGTTTCACACAACCTCAAATTAACAACTGAATATAAAAGAAAAAAGAATTTGGACGATATAACCTTTAAAACAGTGATGACAACGAGAAAGCAAAATGTTAAATATTTTTCCTTCTTCGAGTAAAATGAAATGTTGAATAGGGTCTATGCAGCCATTTTTATTTATGTTCCAAACAGATCATTCTACCAGACCCATTATTAATTTTAGGGTAGGGCTTCTGGGGTGTATAATCTATGAACGCAAGAATTTGGATTATATAATTGTAAAGACAAAGCGATAATAATAATAATGATAATGATAATGATGATGACAGAGACGAAATGATCAATCACATAATTAGCGAATGCAGTAAATTAGCATAAAGAGATATAAGACTAGATATGACTGGGTGGACAAGGTGATCTACTGGGAATTGTGCAATAAATTTAAATTCGACGATACGAAAAAATGGTATATGTGTAGGGAGACATGTTATTTGGTGAATATGTTTGATTCCCCAGAATTTATGTTGGTTGTTATATTTGGAAAAAAGGCATCTGAAGTACTCAATATGAAACGACGCGGACAAAAAAATACATTTAAAACAAAGCCGTACAAACAAATTCAAATTTATATATCAACAATACATGCAATGAAACATTCTAAAACATTACTAGAGTTCTAATACTGTTCATGAAATATTCCGCAGTGTTTGTGTATGTGTGTTACTAATATTAATACTACAAAAAAGGACTAAACAACAAAAGTATCCTACGTGTAGTTGATTATATACTTCTACTGTTTGTTTCTTTCTGTGGTTTGACGAAATTTCAGTGTTCGAGGCTGGAAAAAGTCTCACCGACAAAGTATGAGAGAATGGTTGCAGAAAGTATCCATTTTTGTGGCGGTTGACTGCTGGAAGTCAAATGTAAAAAAGAGGAAGAGTGTGTTAACTCTGTCAGTTGAACTTGAGAGAGTGAGAGTGTTCTCTCTGGAAGTCACACCGGAAAGAGTATGTTGACCCTGTAAGTGAAAATGTGAAAAAGAGAGTGAGTGTTGGAAGATGGGCGTATTTATAGAGAATTCTTGTCATGTAGTAGGCTCCAAAAACGTGGGACGAAATTGAAGTAGCGGACGTAGTTTTGAATGTGGTTCTCCCGGCCAATAGGTTCCCGAAACTGATTAGTTTGTTTGTTTTTCCCCTTTAATAAAACCTAAGCTTATTCAGTATTTAGGGATTTTTTTGTTTCACTTGTTTTTTTTTCTTTTCGTTTCTTCTGAAATCCTGTTGTTGTTAATAAAGTCCTATCATCATCATCATGACGTGCGGCTAGCACGGATATCCCTGACCCTCTCTCTCCACGTCTCCCTATCATTTATCGCCTCCGACAGGTCTTCAGGGTTACATCCTATATCATCACATAGCTGCTGTATGAATGTTCGAGCTGGTCGTCCTGCTTTTGATTGGCCATATGCGGGGGTCCACAGGAGCACATCACTTACGATCTCGTCCTTGCTTCTCCAGCAGTGTCCGGCATGTCTGGTTTGTCTAGGTTGTATAGTTTTCACGATAGGTGGTAGGTGACCGTACAGTTGGCGCCGTGTGGTGTGTTGCTGCCAGGACCTGTTCAGTATTGCTCGCAACATTCTAAAAGTTAGCCCACATGGGGACTCGAACCCCAGACCAACTCAATTTATCCCTGTGTCTATCACTTGAGCGTCGTGCCTAATCATAATAGATATTATGTCTATCCAAGCGTTTCGGGAACAAGTGGCATAACGTCCATTTTAGAATAAAGGAATGTAATGAGACGCACAAAATTCTTTGGGATTTTGAGATACTAGTTTAAAAAAAAGAAAACCTGCCGAATTGTGGACTTTACCGTTCCAACTGACCACAGTGTAAAACTGAAGGAAAGCGAAAAGAGAGATAAGTACCTTGACCTTGCTAGAGAAATAAAAAAACAACAAACTATGGAATGTGAAAGTGACGGTGATACCAGTTGTTATTGGCGTGTCCGGTACAGGATTAGTACTGAGACTGGACGACTTGGAAATAAGAGGACGAGAAGAGACCATCCTAACAGGACCATTGTTGAGATTGACTAGAATACTGAGAAGAGTCCTGGAGACTTGAGGAGACTTGCTGTCGCTCAGACTCCAGTGGAAAACCATCAGCCAATGAAGGTGGGAAAAACTCTCCCATAATAATGTACATTATACTTATTAATAATTCCATTAACTATTTCAGTGCATTTCAATATGGTAGAATTATGTTCTTATTAAGGAGAAATACAGGATTATCTCCCTTGTATGAAAGATGTTGCCTAGGGCCGACTCTGTTCCCTCTCGGATGAAAACGCGAAAATCAAGAAAGCTCCTCTCTCCTTTTAATTTGTCAGATGAGAAAGGGCAAATGTCAGAAAAAACTGGCTCGCTTCACTACAACACGGATAAATCTAAAGTTTCGGCATTTCAAGAAACTATAATCAGACTCTGTCACGCAGGTAAAACCTGATTCCAAATTTGATCAGACATTTATACATATTCTACTAATTAACCTTTCACAGGCTACCATAGATTAAATTACTGGTGTATATATATATATATATATACCAAGGCGCCAACTATACGGCCACTTGCCCCCCATCGCGAAAACTATACAAGTTAGACGAACCAGACACGCAGGACACTGCTGGAGAAGCAAGGACGAACTCATCAGTGATGTATTCCTATGGACCCCCGCATATGGCCAAGCAAAAGCAGGATGACCAGCTCGAACATACATACAACAGCTATGTGAGGATACGGGATGTAGCCATGAAGACCTGCCAGGAGCGATGAATGATAGGGAGAAATAGCGAGAGAGGGTCAGGGATATCCGTGCTAGCGGCACGACATCATGATGATGATATATATATAAGTAGGTTGGCCGAGGGCGACCTGAAGATTCCCTTTTCAAGGTATAGAGGAGGGCACAACTACTTCCCCTGGATTGCCCCATTTTACCCTTGATCTGTACTTTATGATGCTGAGGGTTAAGCAAGGAGGCATCAAGTACCATTTTTTGAGTCTTTGGTATGACTCAACCTGGGATCGAAACCAGGTCTCTCGGGCTATTGGCGAACACTCTAACCATTATACCAATGTTCGGTCTCGTATGTATATACATAGTCACTGGCCGTGAGTGTAGCAGAAAGAACTTCGTATTTTTGTTTGGCCCGTAAATTAATTTGACTGTTATGGTCGTCGCATATTTTCACTCAATTAGGATGACTCATCCTATTCAGCCCGGATCATTTTCCAAAGCAACATAAAAATGGTGAAAGCCCGCCAAACTATATCTGCCTCAAAACCTTTAGAGCTGGACGGATGTACTTTCTGTCCGCTCCCTTCATAGCAGCAGAAGCACAACACCTCGAGGAAAGCCGTCTAATTTATGGACCTCTTGAGTCTACCCTCTTAGACCAAGGGTTCCCAGTAGAATATGGATTAGATGTATATAATCCGCCACTGACAGGAATACTTTTATGTCGCCTCTAACTTTTGCTATGTCTACAGCGACGCACAATTTCGCTCAGACATCCAGCTACTTCATTCCTGGGCAACCTTTTCTTGAGACCTTCATGCCTCTCTCCTACAGCAACCAGGACCACACATTTATGGGTGACTACATTATTCCTGTCCTTAAACAGCAAATATGACTTTTGTTACGTCTACAGCGAAGCGTATCGCACTCAGACAACCAGCCGCTTCAATTCTGCTTATCTATTTTGGAGACCTTTATTCCTCACTCCTAAATCTACAGGACTACTAACTACTGACAACACGTCAAATGCCTGCTTAACCCTTTTATACCTGTTTTCCTTCTCACTACGCCAACCAGCATAAAAGGCTTCCTTTCAACTCAAGTTTTATTAAACTTCTAAAATTAAAAACCTTACGGTATATTCGTTCTTCTCCCTTTATTTTCCTTCTAATATAACGGGGAGGTAACATAACCTCCTACCGTTATAGTGAGTGAAAAGGTTAGGAGTTGTACTTCCTTTGATCATAGATAGAGTAACACGGTTTGACTGGACAATTTAAAAAAATAAGATAAGAAAGACGGAACGTTTAGGTCACGTTTTACTGTCCCAGGTCTCCCTCTTTATTCACGCTTGGATAGACATAATATCTATCATAATAAGGCGCGACGCGCAAGAGATAGTCACAGGGGTGAATTGAGTTTATAGGACTTTATTAAATCCTGTGGTTGGATTTCAGAAGAAACGAAAAGGAAAAAAAAGCAAGTAAAACAAATTAACTGAATAAAGTCACATATCAGTATCCCTAAATACTGAATAAGCTTAGGTTTTATAAAAGCAGAAAACTAAAGTAAGTAAGCGACCATAGTCGAGGGTGACCCGAAGGCTCCCTTTTCGATAGCTACTACACAAAGGTGTAGGGGAGGGCGCTACTCCATTCCCTGGATTGCTCCACTTTACCCTTGAACCGTACCTTATAATGCTGAGTGTTAAGCAAGGTGGTATCAAGTTCCATTTTTAAAGTCTTTGGTATGACTCGACCTGGGATTGAACCCAGGTCTCCCGGGCCATTGGCGAACACTCTAACCGCTGGGCCACTGTTCGTGTTGTTGTATTCAAACATACAATTTGTTCTCTCTTTTTATCTTTTTATTCTCTCTGTTTCTTTTCTTCATAATCACTTGGCTTCATAACTAGTTCGAGAAGTAGAAAATATCTTTGAGTTGCTCGTAGGTAATGTTTTCTTGCTGGTTTCAGGTTCAGCGGTCGAAGTAATATTGATGAACAACCTTTCTTTTGTAAATTGAATTACCACGACCAGAAAATCCGCTGAACACCTACGCACGGTATACGGGAACACTGAACAGCTGTTTCGACCTTATTAGGTCTCATCAGCAGTGTATACCGTAATCTCCACCACTGGAGATCGAACCAGCGACCACAGATTGCAGTGCCGAAACTCTACAACTGACCATCAGTTCATATCGCACACAAGTGATGCCAAATCAACCAGTCATGGTAATTGCGCGGCCAAATAACCTAAATGTGTCTTGCAAGTTACATCCGTACTCTTTCCAGAGGACACGGCCACACCTCTGGGCCACGTCTTCCCAAGAAGCTTAGAAATACGCGTCCGTGTAATTATCATGACCTTGAGGGCAAGGGAATAGATGTAGATATTTTTATTTTTTAAGTAGAGGAATTAATATTGTGAATTGAATCTTAGAAATACGCGTTCAATTCACAATATTAATTCCTCTACTTACAAAATAAAAATGTGTAAAGCTTTCTTTTGTTTTCGCTATTTTTTCCATAATAGCCAGGATTATATTTAAAGGTTCCTCTTCTACTCTCATTCTAATCGAAAATCCAAAATAGTTTACTTCACGAGTTCGTTAACTTAGTACTTTTCCTCGTGCTTGTCTTCACTTCAGTTGTCGATTTTTATCACTCTTTCCCTTCTCTTCATATTTTTTCATGGGATTACGGACGGGGTTTTGTGAGCACTGGCATATAAGTCTGTCTTCTTTGAATTCATTTTCAGCAACTGTCCTTTCTAGGAAAAAAATCCTCATCAGAATCATCCGCTGACTTTTAATTGTTGGCTCCAGCTGCTATGAAGCCGTAGAGAGAAAGAGAGAGAGAGAGAGAAAGATATATTAATAGGATTGTGGGCTGTTACCTGTCTGTTGTCTGTTACAATATATATATATATATATATATATATATATATATTATGTCTCTTGAAGTGTGTCTCACGGAGAGTGTCTCTCAGAAAATAACATATCAGCTAATACTTACATTGGTCATACAACAACCACACTCTCTCGTCGCCTAACATTACACCTCCTCGACATAAGTGCCATAAAACAGCATCTAATGACAAAACATAACAAAGTGACTGACAAACTCAAATCCCTGGATATAAAAAATGACCAAATTAACAATACAAAAATCATATAAGAAATAACAATAAAAACCGTTTACAAATCCTCGAAGCAATAACTATAAAAAATAAAAAGCCAACTATAAATAAAACAACATCCAACACAGGTATTAAAATATTAAACATATTAAATAACTAACCCTACCATCCAACCAAACAAAATCAGTCAACCACATATTTTTAAAAAAGCACCCCAAATAAATATAGATAAATCTCACAGTAACAAACAACCTAATACAACCCATGAAGACGACCAGCGAAATGGTCGTAAGCGCTTAAGCTGGTATAGGGTACTTTCTTCACCATCTTGACCCTGACACAAGAAAAATAACAAGAAGACTAACGTCTTGCCTTAAAGATTTTGAAAGGAAAGTCTGTGGTCTTTAACCGAATATGTTTAGATAACATCTTGTTGCCTAATTAGACAATATATATATATATATATATATATGTGTGTGTGTGTGTGTGTGTGTGTGTGTGTGTGTTATTCAGTCCAGTTAAACCGGAATCGGGAATAATACCGCCAGGACAAAAATCATTCAACTATGAACATTTGAATTTTCCTGGTAAAGAGCTCAATGTAACTAACATCACAGAGCAATAATTTCTTTAAGAAAAACAAAAATCGGTCACATTAGGATGTTAAATGTATTTCCATCCTGTTATGGATATTGATATGAATCAATAACACCAAAAATGATAGGACCTCTTCAGATCTAATGGATAAAAAAATTACTTATCTGAAGAAGTCCTGTTATTTTTGTGTTATTGATTCATATCAATACCCATAACAGGATGGAAATAAATTTATAATCCTAATGTGACCGATTATATATATATATATATATCAGTGGTAATTCTAGGTATCAATGTTGTTCAGGCTAATATTTTTAATATAATTTACAATATATATATAATTTAGAATATTAAAATATTCCGTCTTGTTGGCTAGGGGTGTGGAATACGCCGGCTGCACCTCGGTAAAGAAATAAGACCAGCTTCTCAACCGAACGAGTGTCCTGGGTATGAGACTGTTGTGATGCTGACAAAAGAAAGACACGGGGAACACAAAAAGGGTTGATAGAAAAACTTATATATTCAAGTAACAGAAACAAGATACAAGTGAACCTGGTTAAACAGTAGTTAGTTGATAGGAAGCTGAGAGTCCAGTGGGGTAGTGATTATTCGTCCACTACGCAAATGGTATCACACGTGACTGTGTCATGCTGATTGGTGCACTCCGTTTATTTGTCGCTGCCTCCCACCAGACACGACTTGACACAAGGTCAAAAGCCCGAAGGCCGATTAAAGTGGGGATAAAGGGGAGGGAGAGCGGGAACGAGCCGAGACTCGAACCCTGCTGGTCAATGCTGCTCATTGGCTCACTTAGTGCAATGTGAGCCTGATGAGGCAAGCAGTTTCACGAACCCAAATGTGGGTCCGGGCACGTATGCCAGTTTACGGCTTAAACTAGACGCTTGGTCTAGTGCCGTACAAGGGGGACAAAGGAGACAAAAATGCAGCTCGCCCACCCGAAGGTAGCCTAGTCGAAACTAGGTGCCTAATTAAAGGCCCCAAGTCTGCCATTGTTCCTTTTGCAGAGCCACGCTCCGGATCGAAGTCCAGAACAGGCTCCCATGATTGGTGCACTCCGTCTGACGCTCTCGTTGACGTGTATTTACGGAGGAGAGCGAGTCCATTATGTAGGGAGTACAAGCAGAGGCGAAATTGTCTGATCGTTAGTCTCCAGTCCTGAAGCTTTGGGAAATGAGGAGTAACCCTTCATTGCCATTACTCCAAAATCCATTCTGACCCGGAGTGGGGTAGTACTTGGTAGGGTCTCATCTACTGGTCAAATAGAACTATTTAATTATATATTATGCTTGAAAACATTCAACTGTGTTCAAACAAATGATTGATGTTGAATAGAATTATTGGGGTTAGATAGCAAAAATTTACTTTTAGGACGTGCCTGTGGTGTAATTGTTATCGTCGTAGGAAATGAACACGGCGACACGAGTTCAATCCTGGACGATACTGATTACATTTCTCATAGCACTAATACCCTTGGGAAAGGTATTAATCCAATTATTCTCCCTCCAGCTATGGGTAAATAGTAGGGCAGACTAGGTTCTTTAGCCTTGGTTAGGCAACTAATCTTGGAGAAGGAAAACTCTGAATTCCAACCTGTTAAACTCCGCTTAAAAATTGACCTTGTGTCATATCCTGCCCGAGCGGAGGGGTTGGTAAATAGGATAGCAAAAATTGGAACCGTTTAATTTTCTGGATATAATATTAATCTTCCTTTCATGGTCAAGGTTCCAGTTTTGAAGTTTGTGAAATGTAGAGTACTCCTTCATTGCTATTAATCTCTGGAGCACTCTGAACCGAGGTGTAGTAGCTGTTAGGGTTTCATTTACTCAATCATTAACTCGGGATTATTATAAGTTATTTGAAACCATGAAGTTAAGAACAAGTTGTTTATATTTGACAGGAATCATCATCATTATCATATCGTGCTGGTAGCACGGATATCCCTGACCCTCTCTCGCCACTTTTCCCAATCGTTCATCGCCTCAAGCAGGTCTTCTGGACTACATTCCGTATCCTCACATAGTTGCTGAATGTATGTTCGTGCTGGTCGTCCTGCTTTTGTTCGGACATATATGGGGGTCCATAAGTGTACATCACTTATGAGTTCGTCCCTGCTTCTCCAGCAGTGTCCTGCATGTCTGGTTCGTCTAACTTGAATAGTTTTCGTGATAGGAGGCAGGTGGCCGTACAGTTCGTGTCTTGTGGGGTGTTGCCGCCAGGACTTGTTCAAGATTGCTTGCAGCATTCTTGTGTAATTGCCGTTTAGCTTCTTCTCCAGCCGTTAGAGTCCATGTAATGCACCCATATAGCAGTATCAATGTGACCGCTGCCTGGAAGAAACTGTGTTTCATTTTATCGGTTAGGTCTGATTTCCATATAATCGATAGCCTATTGATAGCTGTCCATGCTTTCGTTAACCTCGTGTCGATGTCTTTTTCGGTTGATGAGACGCTGCTTCCTAGGTAAGTGAATTTATCTAATAGTTTAAGAGGGATTCCGTCTTGAGAGGAGAGGTCACCTGTTTGATTATAGTACATATATTCCGTTTTGTGTGCATTGACATAGAGGCCTATGCCTGCGGCTGCTCGTTCCAAAAGAATTGCAAAACAGCAATACTTGAAATCACTTAAATAACATATTACATCGAATTTAGAATTAGATAGTAACACTAAAAACCATTTAACTATGTGCCAACAAATAATCTCTGGCTCGTTTTCAAATAATGTTATATGACTGTTCAAGATCTTTTCCGGTTTATCGTACAAACAAATTCAATGAACAGAACAAGAAAGCCGGTTGGTGCAGTGAAATACACTGACTGCACCTCTGCAGATGGGTAAGACTCCCCCCACCATTGAGTGTCCTGGATATGACACTAAATAGTCTGGGGAATACGGAGTACACCTTCATTGCCATTACACCCAGGTCCACTCTAGCCCGACTGGGTACGCTCTGTCGGCTGGGGCTGTAGAATACGCCGACTGCAACTCGGCAGAGGGGTAAGACTCCCCCCATTGAGTGTCCTGATATGACACTAAATAGTCTGGGGAATACGGAGCACCCCTTCATTGCCATTGCTCCCAGGTCCACTCTGGCCCGGCATGGTAGAGCCCTATCTATGCATTGAATAGTACTAACGGCATATTTATGCTAAACTGAATTGTTTGATTAAACTGAATAGCTTGAAATAGAAATGTTTTTGACAATTAAACCGTACTTACGTTTAAACTGCGTGCTTATGCTAAACTGAATTATTTGAAATAGAACTGTTTTGACATTGAAACTGTATTTTCACTAAACTGAATTGTTTAACATAGAACTGTTTTGACATTTAACTGTGTGTAGAGAAAATCTATACTTATACTAAACTGAATTAAAACTGTTTGACTAAACTGAATAGCTAGAAATAGAAATGTCTTTCACTCTTAAACTGTATTTACATTTAAACTGCGTACTTATGCAAAACTGAATTGTTTGAAATTGAACTGTTTTTGACATTGAAATTGTACTTACATTAACTGAATTGTTATATATAACTGCTTGAATAAAATGAATTGTTTGAAATAGAAATGTTTTTGACAATTAAACTGTGTACTTATGCTAAACTGCATTGTTTTAAATAGAACAGATTATTCACATAAAAATGGATTTGGCGTTAAATATCCTACAAAGGTTGATATGCCATAAAATCCAACCAACACACACACACACACACACACACACAAGAGAACATTCACCGGATGTTGCCGAGGCCGAGATTATTTCCGAAATGAAAAAAAAAAGAAGGTCTCTGTGGACAGTGAAATATTGATAGAATTTCTCACAAAAAATAAAATTAAAAGTAATTTTTCGAACAATCTATGACGTTCGCAATAAAAACTAAAGAAAGACCAAAGCTGATCCGATTTGAGGAAGAGAGAACAATAAAAAACAAGATTTCTTCGTGGTCCCGACAGAGAGGAACATCACCCGACGAGTGTCCTGAATATGACATTCAACAATATGATGGTAAGGTTCCTGTAATCTGGAGTACCCCTTCATTGCCATCGCTCCCGGGTCGAGTCTTACCCGGAGATGTAGCACCTGATAGGGTCCAATCTATGGTTTAAATAGAACTAAACTGCGTACTTATGCTAAACGGAATTGCTTGAAATAGAACTGTTTTAACATTTTCAAAACTCAAAACGTTTCATATCAATTTTGAAAAGATAACAAATAAAGAAATAAATGTTTTATAACAAATTTGAAAAAATAATTGGCATAAAATAACCGAATATGTATGGGGATTAAATAAGAAATTAAAAAAATCCAATGACATAAAAAATAGACCAAACTTGAAATAAAATAGATAAATACAAAAATAACAATCCCCTACGAGGACTCTTATTGAAAGCGGAATCGGCGCATGCCTGAAAAGAGGGGCTTACTAGCGCGAGAGAGAAACTCTTTTTAAATCCCCTTGACATACCTCGACTGAGTAGACCTCCCTTTTTTCTCTTGACAGCCAGTTGGAGTACACAGATCAGCAAAAGCTTCTAGTCGAGGAGCGCGTTGTGTCTCCTACTGGTTGCAGTGTCAGTTGAGCATTCTGACTGACACAGACTCACGTAGCGGACCCTCAAATTCACAATTTGCCAAAAATGATTCCTCAGACTTCTCTAGCCGACAAACACGACCATTTCTACTGGTTGAGGAAAAATTTCACACTACAAAATAGTCATAAAAATGAAGATAACGAATGAATGGGGGATAGCAAAAAAGTCAGTTAACAACATCAGAATTTTCCAACAACACACCAACAACCTAAAAGCTACATCAACCCCGAACTTGCTAGTTAAATAAAAAAGATTAGCATCCGACAAAATTGTTTTTCGAATTACCATTCTACAAAAAACGAAGACGATATTTTCACCTTAACCATTTTTTTTAAAGAAATATCTTTGACTCCATTTAACTGTTTGTCTCAAACGTCGCTAGAATCTTTGATGTCAACTGCTTAATATCCAGGTCAACGGAACAGACCACACACACACACATACGCGCGCGCGCACCCACACATACAAGCACACACACAGACACACATACAAGCACACACGCGCATACGCACACACACACATAAACACATAAAAGTACTCACATAGAGACACAAATACACACACGCATACACACACATACAAGTACACACACGCACACGCAAACGCATACACGCACACACGCACTCATATAATGACACAAGCACACACACATACTCATACAAGCACACACACACACACACACGCACACAAACCTACATAAGCACACACAGGCATACATACAAGCATACACACACAAGCGTACACATTTACATACAAATATACATACGCACACACACACACAAGCACTTGCAAGTATACACACATAAACACACACAGGCACACACGCAAACGTATACGCACAAGGAAACACACAAATACACACACATGCGCGCACCCACACATACTAGCACATACACACACATACCCATACAAGCACACACACGCATAGGCACATACACACGCAAACACATAATAGCACTCACATAGAGACACAAATACACACACACATACAAGCACACACTCTTACACGCACTCCTATATTTACACAAGAACACGCACACAGACAAGCACATAAACGCACACACACACACACACACACACACACACACACACACAGAGGCACACACACGCACACACACACGCACACACACACACAAAAGCACTTGCAAGCATAAGCACACTCAGGCATACACAGGCACATACGCAAGCATACACATATACTATCACGCAGACATACACACATACGCATACACTAGCACACACACGCACATAAGCACACGCAGGCCCACATACAAGCATACACACGCATGCACGTACACACACTCACATACACACACGCACATATATAAGCACACACACACACACACACAAGCATGTACACACGTACAAGCATACACATAAAAGCACACATACAGATAAACACATACACTCACACACACACACAGATACTTACACACGGATACACACACACATACAGGCACACACAAATACACAGAGAAATACACACGAACACACACAGACACATACATACAAGCACACAGTCATACAAGCATACACACACACAAGTACATACAGACACACACGCACACACAGGCACTCACACACAGACACACACAAGCACGCACATAACTTAAATAGTGTTCGAACCTTAAAACTCCGATCTCGCATTTAATAAATTTCTCTCAGTCGAGGGTGACCCGAAGGCTCCCTTTTCAATAGCTACTACACAGAGGTGTAGGGGAAGCGCTACTCCACTTCCAGGATTGCTCCAGTTTACCCTTGGTCCCCACCATATAATGCTGAGTGTTAAAAAAAGGCGGCATCAAGTACCATTTTTTGAGTTTTTGGTATGAGTCGACCTGGGAATGAAACCCGGTCTCCCAGACTATTGGCGAACACTCTACTCATTAGGCCATATAATAAACAGAAGAAAAAATACAGTTAAAATTTTGCTGTTAATTTGAAACAAAATTTATATTTAGTAAAACGGAGAGTTGAACACGTTAAAAATTTTTAATGATTATTTTTATTATTTCAACCGAAAATCTATTCTTCTGAGTCAGGTGATTTGACGGATTTCATTTATTCTGAATGGGCCCGAAATCACTTGTCACGTGATTTTTATCCTCTTCCTGTAATTAGTTGTCCTTACTCCGTTTATTTGTCGCTGCCTCCCACCAGACACGACTTGACACATGGTCAAAAGCTCGAAGGCCAATTAAAGTGGGGATAAAAGGGAGGGGAAGGTCGGGAACGAGCCGAGACTCGAACCCTGCTGGTCAATGCTGCTCATCGGCTCACTTGCCTGATGAGGCAAACAGTTTCACGAACCCAAATGTGGGTCCGGGCACGTATGCCGGGTTATGGCTTGAACTAGACACCAAGTTCTAGTGCCATACTAGAGAAAGTCCGCGAGAAAGTCCGCGAGAAAGTCCGCGAGGACCTACCGACGGCATTAATTTGCTGTTAGCTTTGACCCTAGCGGGCATTGTCCAGCAAATGCAGACTTGAGGCCGAAAGGCACCCGACTTCAGCTGGGCCACCTTCGGGTGAGCGAGCTGCAACATTGACACCTTTGTCACCCTTGTATAGCACTGGACCTTGCTGTCCAGTTTAAGCTATAACCAGGCATCTTTGCATGGACCCAGATTTGGGTCCATGTCCAGCAAGGCTCATCAAGCCCACATTGCACTAAGTGGGCCGATGACCAGCACAGACCAGCAGGGCTCGTGCCCGATCCCCCCCTCTAATTCCCACAATAATCTGACCTTCGGGTCATTTGACCTTGTGTCAAGTCATGTCTGGTGAGAGACAGAGACAAATATACCTCTTAATGTAATATTAGTATGAATACAGTCACAGGCCCACATACAAATTGGAGGTGCCGTTGGTGTAATGGTTATCGTCGTAGGAAATGGACACGGCAATACGAGTTCAAATCCTGGACGAGACTGATTGCATTTCACATAACACTAATACCCTCGGGAAAGGTATGAATCCAATTAAACTCCCTCCAGTTATGGGTAAAATAGTAGGGCAGATTAGGTTCTTCAGCCTTGGTGAGGCAACTAGTCTAGGAGAAGGAAAACTCTGAATTCAAACCTGTTAAACTCCGCTTAAAAATTGACCTTGTGTCATATCCTGTCCGATCGGAGGGGTTGGTAAATAAATATATATATATATATATATATATATATATATATATATATATGTGTGTGTGTGTGTGTATATATATATACGCTTCGCCATATTATTACCTTACATCGTAAGAGTTTTACTTGATAAGGTTTTATTATTTAATTTGGGTTGAAGTTTTAATAAAATTCATTTGTATAAGAAAAGGAAGACAATATGTAAATTTACATTAGCAAATTTCAATATAAAGAGTGCTTCAATTAAAGAGTGCTTTAATTTTATGTGATTGAGGCTGAAGGTGGCTACATTGAATAGATGTCAGCTCTACTTCATAATCAAGTTACCTGAATTGATTTTTTCAATAAAAGTTTTAAAATAAAACTGTAGAGTTGTTTTCTTTAGGACGATATTTTTATAGTTCCACCCTGTATATATATATACATAGAGAGAGAGAGAGAGAGAGAGAGAGAGAGAGAGAGAGAGAGAGAAAGGTGTATATATGCTCCCCCATGGGTTGAGCACTCTAGTGGGGAATTTACTAGCTATCATATAAGCTGAAACGCAATAGCTCTTCTTATAAATTAAGCATTCCTGATAGCGCATAATGTATATGCAAAAAGGTATAACGAGAAAAATTCCTTCACTAACGTAGAGAATGACAGTGGTTCTGGGATAAGGTATCAAACAGACGTAAAGTTTCGATCCCAGCTTGAAGCGTCTTGTGTGCCTTGCCACACTGAAGAGTTTTGATAGAACGAAACAGTCTGCCTGTGGAGGACAATATTCATGTATATATATATATATTATACTTTGCATTATATATTCATATATATATATATATATATATATATATATATATATATATGCATGCTTATGGAGGTGCCCGTGGTGTAATGGTTATCGTCGTAGGAAATGGACACGGCGATACGAGTTCAAATCTTGGACGAGACTGATTGCATTTCACATAGCACTAATACCCTTGGGAAAGGTATGAATCCAATTATTCTCCCTCCAGCTATGGGTAAATAGTAGGGCAGACTAGGTTCTTCAGCCTTGGTGAGGCAACTAGTCTAGGAGAAGGAAAACTCTGAATTCAAACCTGTTAAACTCCGCTTAAAAATTGACCTTGTGTCATATCCTGCCCAAGCGAAGGGGTTGGTAAATACGCTAAACAAATGCAGGAAAAAAAAAAAAAAACACACACACAGAACTTTTATATTTGCTTGATACTTGTAGCGGAGGCTTTGGTTGAGTTTGATATAACTTCGTATGATATATATACGCAAGAACATTTCACGACAAATAAACTCGGAGAATAGACTGGATACAAAAATCACGTAAAATACTAAAAGAACTCAAGACGTGTTTATGTGCTAATGTTGTAAATAGAGTCTATCGTGTAAATAGAGAGAACTTAGTAGACGTATGTATGAGACAGAATGAAAATTTTGAATTAAAACTCACATGTTTCGGAAGTGTCATGAGATGCGAAACTACAAGAGGTTGTTGCAGGCTCAAGGCCTCCTGTCCGTGTTGACAGGAACGCGCGGACAGACACACATACACACATACTCAGACGTGCGTGATCTTTAGCTGTGACCCAAGAAAAGATTTGACTTTGATACGCGCTTTTTTCATGTACTATATTACCAACACCTTTAAGTGTATTATTTGGTCGACACGTGAGGTAATGACATTTTATGTCTCTTGGCGGGAAATAACAGAAATCGTCAACAGGCAAGGGATATAATCCCAACAAAGTCATGATTTACGGAAATTATATCGATTTTTTTGTCACAACTCAGCATTCCATAATTTTTTTTAAAATATTTGAGCTTGTAGAGGTGTTGTATATAGATAGCCTTGTGTCAGCATCTCTTAGCATTTAAGATCGACGAAAAGAAGCTGAAGAATGTGTAACCTTAACGACATTTATTTTGAACTGACTTAAGTACAAGAATGAACTCACAGAGTATGAATATAGTCATAGTGTATCGATGAAGTACACAGCTTGATCATACAAGGCTTACTCACTCTTTCATTTTGAAACAGGAACCACAACCACAGTGTTTAACCTGCCAGACACGGTTAAACACATTCTTATAGAAGGCAGAACTTTCGCTGTTATCAGAAAGCGGTTTTTCAAAGTAAATAACTTAACCGATCCGTTCGAGAACGTCAAAATAGATGACATTCTGTCCTTCTTGAGAGAGACAGAGTTGTACCAAAAATATGACAACTTAAAACTGGTTAATCTTGTGCAAGTAAATGAAATCCTGCTAATAGAAAATTCTACCTACCTTAATATTCGTTTTGAAATCTTTGGTTGAATATATATGTATGTATGTATGTATGTATGTATGTATAGACCGAATTTGGCGTTGAATGACATACAAAGGTTGATATGCCATAAAATCCAGCCAACCAACCTACACAGCTCAGTTGATGGATATGTAGGTTATTGAGTTCGTAAGGCCGAAGAGAAGGTTCAACCATAGCAAGAAGGATACAAAATAATTAGTGATTTTAATTAATTATTTTAGTGACAGATTGTTTTCTTAGGTAAATACTTTGAATTCGTAGCTGCAGATTTCCGATTTCTTAAGATCAAAGCGAGTAAACCTTGTTTGCATGCACATGTCAAAATAAAGCGTGACAAGTTTGCTTTAAAATCAGCTGTAAGCAAAATATCAAAATAAACATTTACATACATATCGGCTGATATTTACCTATGACGTGTCACTAAAAAAATTTAGTGATTAAATGTGATTAAAGGAATAGATAGATTGAATAATTAAAAGAAAATATAAAAAGAGATTCGAAGACGTCTGAAATGAGAAGTCAGAAGTCAGAGTCGGCCAGTGAGTCGGGCAGTCACTTGAAGACAGAGTGGAGAGGCTCTATTTGGGTGGTTCCGAGTCTGTGAAAAAGAAATGTCTAATTCTGTGGTTGTCCACGGCTTATAATCTCTGTCTATCTAATGGGCTCAAGTAATTCCTTTGTCTATCTTTCTCGTTTCGCGTTTACCACGACAAATGTCAAAATAAACTTTCGTATCCTGAAACCAACAGAGTCCTTTTTTTTTTATTATGTTACAATTTTCGACATGGTGCCCAATTGGCGCTGAGAACGTAACAAGGAGAGGGAGCTGGAATGAATTGATTTTAGTAGTTGTCGTCAATCGCTGAAGTTGATTCGACCATTTTCAAATATTAGCGACTGGTGTACCTGTATTCTTCGGTACTAGAAATCAAGTAGTTACTCGTAGCTGTTAGTTTTGCTGTGAAGAAAATGACCCTGGTGTTTGAGTCGAAAAGTGTTGCAGACTGCAGATCCTTGGCTGGTGAATGCCGATTCTCGACAGCCGATTCAATCGCTGCTGCCTGTGAGTGTGTGTTATTTATGAGTCGATGAATCGATCGGCCACAACGACGACAAAAACCTGGTCCGGCGGAAAGAGGTCGTGAAAAAAGCGCGCGTGAAACTGATTGGTCGGAAAATGAATTGGCGCTTTCGATAGCGGTTTTATTAGTGTCTTTGGATGAATTCCATAATGGACGACGCTGAGATCCTTTTATTTGTTCACCAAACGCTACAAAAGGGACAATTTCTGTAGCTAAAAAAGAATTTATAGACAAAACACCACACTTGGATTTTGCTTGGTTTCTTTGTTTAATATTATATCAACTTTCATGGGTTATTCAATGCCAAAAATATCCTTGTAGAAAAATAGCAGAGATACTATTTAACCTTTATAGAATACACATTTTTTTAGCCTTAAAATAATCAACAATAACATACATAAGAACATTCTAGAAATTTTGGATCAAAACTGCATTAGCATTGAAATTACATTTTTATATTTTTCAACCAATCAGCTAAAAACATAGAATAAGAACATTCTAGAAAATCCGGATCAGAAACTAATTAAAAGAAAATTTTTTATTCTCTAAAACAAATAAGTAAAAATACGAATCTGATTGGTCAAGAAATATCTGCGCGCTTGAATTTTAGGACCTGCAATAAAACTATTTTTCGATCCACTACTATAGTATAAATAACGAAGAATTTAATCAACCAGGTCAGTTGTCGGTCATTCAATTCATTTCTTCCACGGCCAAAAAGTCATTCCGTCTACTACCCAAAAAGACTTTTCACTAGAAGTCATGAAACGAGTAGCAGAGAACCGCGATATAGACTCAAAGGGAAAGTCTTGCGACTTTCTTTCATCAATGCGACACGTTGTCGCCAAAATCTTAAGAAAACATAGTGCGGACTTAATGAAAGCAAAAGCCCATACATATGGTCCATCATTCATACACACACACACATACCCACATATGTAAGTAAAGACAATTATTTTTATCCAACTTACTTCGGCCAACTATAGAACCATTTATTTGATAGACTTTACTAACATATAAACACACACACACACACACGTGTGAACAACCCTATTTTCATTTAACTGGCCATAACTGTATTTCTACAAAGGCCACTCGCACATTATGTTTCTGATTTATTTTCATTCCTGTTTTGTAATGAATATTAAAGCGTTTGTTTCTTAATGTTCGTTGTTGTCATATTCCATTTGTTTTACGTGCTTGTAAAAATTTCTGTTGTATTTGTGGTGGAATTAATCATGAAGTAATACTCGTAAAATACGGACGAGAACTCACTCTCACTCGCTACATGCACTCACTACACCCTTAACTGTGGGGAGGATAACGAGGCTTATACTTTTTCCTTGGCTATTTGCCCGAAAGTGAAAGTCCATATTTTAACGGTGTCGTCATTTTTTTTGTCTTTTTAATTATTTTTCGCTTGGCAATATCGAGTATCCCTGCGAGTAAATATTTGAAACATATACATTGAAAAGTCAGAGAGAAAAATATAAGTAATTATCTTATCTCCGAAAACATTTCCATTAAAAAAGAAACTTGTCCAAGTAAAATAAAAAATGCTGATTTTATTTTTTTCCTAATAGAACTAAAAAAATAAATAAAAATTTTGTAAATTCAATTTGGTTTAAAAATGTACTTATTGTTAGGTTTTAGCCATGATATTTTATTTCTTCCTCGAATAACATATAAACAACCTCAATAATAAAAGTATTACAATTAAGTTTAAAGCAAGAAGAATTATTGTAGATTAAAATTACAAAGTTGTAAACAAATCATGTTTATCATATTAACCCAACCCCTCCGCTCGGGCAGGATATGACACAAGGTCAATTTTTAAGCGGAGTTTAACAGTTTTGAATTCAGAGTTTTCCTTCTACGAGACTAGTTACCTCGTCAAGGCTGAAGAAATCAGTCTGCCCTACTATTTTACCCATAGCTGGAGGGAGAATTATTGGATTCATACCTTTCCCAAGGGTATTAGTGCTATGCAATCAGTTTCGTCCCGGATTTGAACTCGTATCTCCGTGTCCATTTCCTACGACGATAACCATTACACCACGGGTACCTCCAATATACCAAATCATGTTTATGATAGTAAAATCTAAACAGTAGTTCACTATAATGTTTAATCAATGTGATTTTTAGGTTTGGTTTCATTGTTTAATGGCATATAAACCTTTGTGGGTCATTTAATCCCAAAGCCATCCCTGTAGAAGAATAGCAGTGATACTATTGAACCCATAGCTGGTTGGTCAAGAGGCTCCTTACCTTTCTCAAGAGAATTGGACTTATTAACTATAGGTGCGATAAACATGTATCTTAGGTTTAGTTTGGCTTCTTTATGGCATATCAACCTTTGTGGGTTATTTAATGCCAAAGCCATCCTTGTAGAAGAAAACCAGTGATACTATTAAACCCATAGCTGGTTGATAAAGAGGTTCCTTATAGGTACTATTGGCATAATGGTGAGAGTGGCCCAGAAGACCTCAGTTCAATCCCAGGTCGAGTCATACGAAAGAATAAAAAAATGGTACTTGATGCTTCCTAGCTTAACACTCAGCATTATAAGGTGCGAATCAAGGGTAAAGTGGGGCAATACAGGGAAAGGAGTAGCACCCTCCCCTACATGTAGTATCTCTCAAAAAGGGAAGCCTTCGGATTACCCTCGATTACGGTCGCCAACTTACTTACTCTAAACTAATATCTTAGGTTTAGTTTAGCTTCTTTATGGCATATCAACCTTTATGGATTATTTAATGCCAAAGCCATCCCTATAGAAGAAAACCAGTAATACTATTAAACCCATAGCTGTTTGGTAAAGAGGTTACCTTCTTTTTCAAGAGTATTAGATTTATTTGCTATAGGTACTATAAACATGTATCTTAAGTTTAGTTTAGCTTCTTTATGGCATATCAACCTTTATGGGTTCAAGTCCTGGAGACAGCACCCCACAAAGCAGAAGCTATACGGCCATCTACCATTCACCACGAAAACTATCCAAGTTAGACGAACCAGACATACAGGACACTGTTGGGAAATTAGGAACGAGCTCATAAGTGATGTACACCTGTGGACCGCTTTGCATGGACGTGCACAGGCAGGACGACCAGCTCGAACATACATACAACAGCACTGCGCCGATGCGGGATGTAGCCCTGAGGACTTGTCGGAAGCAGTGGACGATAGGGAAGGGTGGCGAGAGAGGTTTAGGGTTATCCGTGGTGATAGCGCGACATGATGATGATGATTGGCATATCAACCTTTATGGATTATTTAATGCCAAAGCCATCCCTATAGAAGAAAACCAGTAATACTATTAAACCCATAGCTGTTTGGTAAAGCTTGGTAAAGCCATAGCTGTTTGGTAAAGCTTGGTAAAGCCACCCTTGTAGAAGAAAACCAGTGATATTATTAAACCCATTGCTAGTCGGTAAAGAGGTTCCTTCGTTTTTCAAGAATATTGGACTTATTAACTATAGGTAATATAAACTAATATCTTAGGTTTAGTTTAACTTCTTTATGGCATATCAGCTTTTATGGGTTTGTGAAAATACCCGCTTCTGCAACTCGTTGCATAAGTTACTAAGTCCACGTCGAGAACTTATGTGTGGCCGGATCAAGCGAGAAGCAGGTTCACAGGGAAAAGAACAAAAACACAACAACTTGTGGTTAAAACGTCAAGGGAAGATGGGGAGCGTGTAACACTGTGGATAATTAGTCTAGTTTGAGTTTCGGCTGGCAAAAGATTATCCTGACTAACTGGGTCCGGCTGGTAATGTCGCTGTTCGTTGTTTCTTTGTTCCGGCCAAATCAACTTTCCTCAAACCCAAACTAAGTCTGACTGCTTGGACCCAAAACGCACCCGTATATATACAGAATGTTTCATTATTATTTCCGGCTAATGGGACACCCACGAATAAACCCATAACTTTTTAGGGGGCCATTTCTCTCTTAAAAAATTGGACATAAAAATATTTCCTAGACTGGCCGTCTCCGATACAGAGACATTAAATTCAGACCCTTTTAAGTTTTTGATCAGTACCCGACAAGTACTTAACACTTACCCACGTCCGTGGCCATATGTATAAACATTTTCTTATCTAGATTTCCTTAATCTAGTAAATGGATTTTCCTTACATTTGAAATTTGATACCCAGACCGAATCTAACTCATCTTGCCACATATATATGTGTGTATATGTGTATGTAGGTACTATTTACCAACCCCTCCGCTCGGGCAGGATATGACTCAAGGTCAATTTTTAAGCGGAGTTTAACAGGTTTGAATTCGGAGTTTTCCTTCTCCTAGACTAGTTGCCTCACCAAGGCTGAAGAACCTAGTCCGTCCTACTATTTACCCATAGCTGGAGGGAGAATAAGGGGGTTCATACCTTTCCCAAGGGTATTTGCCCGAAAGTGAACGTAATAGCGCGACTGGAGTACGAACTCGCGTACTACGATTCCGCAGTTCATCGCTTTAACCATTACACCACGAGGACACTGTATATGTGTATGTAGGTATGTGTGTGTAGGTGTAGGTGTGTGTGCGTGCACACACATGCGTGTGGGCGTATATATATATACACACACACGCACACATGAATGGGTGCACACACAGACACACACGTGTGTATGCATGTATGTGCATATATCCAACTGATAGTGTCACAGGTTATTTAATGCCAAAATGCTTCTTGTAGCTGGAAAGATATTTGTCCGAAAGTAAATATAATCACGCGACTGCAGTTCGAACCGACTTACTTCATGGCCGCAGTCCAGCTCTTTAGCCATTACGCCCCGTTCAGCACCCCCCCCCCATTTTGTGGTTTTTATGTTCACTGAATTAAGTGCATTGACAACAAATGAGATGGGAGTGATTTTATGATTAATCAAGTTTTGTATTTATGCTATCATAACGCAGGAAAAAACTTTTGCAGCTAAATATGACTCTTGGGTCGTGCAGGGTTTCGATGCTAGAACATCATTTCCACTAACATTAAACACCCGCTAGAGCACCCAATGAGATCACCAGACTTGATTAGTTTTCAATCGCAGGGTGGGAATGACAGATGAAAATGGGAACCCCAAAATCCTTATTTCGTTCATTTTCGGAACTACACTCTTGGGAAAGGCATTAATACCTTAATTTCTCGTCACTCAGTTGAATCGTACCAATACTGTTCTTCTAAAAAAAATTGATTTCGAATTAAATAACCCACGAAGGTTTGATATTGTTGTATATCTGAGGAGAAAGTTACAACAATTAAGAAACGTCGAAATTGGTTGCGCAAGAGAGAGAGAGAGAGAGAGAGAGAGAGAGATAAATACGGATTTCTAAGATATACACCTAATCTTCAAATTTACACCACGTTGAGATACGTATCCAGAGAACCTTGCCTTTTCTTGCTTCTTTCATGGGAGACTGATACAACCCGGGGGTCGCCCCGCACCCCACGCTAGTGCACAAAACGGCTGACTGTCTGCTGACTCCGACTGACCGCTGGATTCGAAAACTTCTGTCATTATGCATTTTCTGACGCCCACACATTTATTCCCACGCAATTCACGTGACATTTTCGCTATCCCTTGTTTACCTTAAGACACAGCTGCACATCCTGTTTTCGAAATCCACACTACCCGGCCTGTCAAAGGTCAATATGTAACTATGTCAAAGAAATCGAACCAAACCAAACTGAACCAGATAAAAATGCAGCCTCATCACTCTCTCTCTCTCTCTCTCTCTCTCTCTGTATATATATATATACATATATATATATATATATATATATGGAAAAATGGTAGATTTTGGTAAATCTGACAAGATCACAAAAATAAGTAGAAAAGTAAATAAATCAAATACTTACAACGGACTTAGTATTGATATTTCGTTCTTTATTTAGGGAAGAACTTCTTCAGACTAAAAGATTTTTAATTTTTTTTCCTATCTCAGCAATTGAGAAAATAGATAAACTAATGATGAAAATATAAAAATATAAAGGGAAGGAAAAAGTCTAAAGACAAAATACCCTTTCCCTTCCTTTAAATTTTTATATTTTCATCATTATTTTATCTATTTTCTTAATTGCTAAAATGGAGAAAAACTCGAATATGTTTAGTCTGAAGAGGTTCTTCCTTGAATAAGAATCGAAATATCACCTCTAAACCCGTTGTAAGTTTTTGATTTATCCACTTTTCCACTCATTTTTATCACACACACACACACACACACACACATATATATATATATATATATATATATATATATATATATATATATATATATATATATATATATATACCAGGAGTGTGTATATATATATATATATACTAGGAGTGTAACGATTCATCGCTGCATCAATGCATCATTTTTACTTTGTTGTTTCTTTTTTTTTTTTTTTTTGCTGATGATACTAATCACGATGCATGCAAAGATATCATGATATATTGCCTATTTGACAAAGGAAAAAAGAATTGAAATATTCTTTATCCGTGAAGAAAAAGTTTTTAAAAAGTTAAGTAAAAATGCTATAAAAATGCATTACTCCAATCGATTAAGTTTTAAAATGAAACGTGCACGCTGGGTTTTTTTTGTTTTTTTATTGTCTTTATTTTAAATTATTGCAATCGTTTTGAAATATCTAATTCCTTATTTCTGTTTATTTAAATGAATACCTTGTAGTTTAAAAAAGAAATGTTATTTTAAAGTTTTCTTGATAATGAAAAGCTTTTTTTCTTCTTTTTTTTTTTGTTTTGTTTTATCAGTTTGATTCAGTCGTGACTTTCTGTCCAATCAGGAGTAGATTGATACATAACTTGATTTTAAGTGAACAAAATATATGGCAGACATAGATTCAAAATGTCAACTTTTAGAAAGACTGCACCGCAGCTAATGTAAATCTATCATTTGGAATTTTCTATTTGCAATACGATAACAAAATGGAAACAAGAAAGTTGACAAAGAGCATTTAGGAAGTCTCCGTAGCGCACTGGTTATGGTACAGCACAGCTGCTTCTAAGTAACCGAGTTCGAGTTCTAGTCGCGCTATTCCTTCGGGTTAATACCATTGGGAAAGGCATGAATCTCCTTATTCTTCCCGCTATGAATAAATTAGTACTACTACTGTTTTTTCTACAGGGATTACTATGGCATTAAATAACCCTCGAAGGTTGATGTGCAATTAAACCAATAATTCTGCTTGTCTGTCCGTACGTTATGCTATCTACATACCCTTCCCACTGCCAAGTGGCATATTCTTCTATTATCCTCTTCCTCTACTTAGATATTCTTCAACACCTGCCAGTAAACACCTACCCAATCCATTCCACCCTCCCTCTCAATCAATGGGGATATTTTTAAACGTCGAAGTTTTTAGTTTGATTTGGTTTGGTTTGGTTTTATGACATATCAAAGATTGTTGGTTATTCAATTCCAAATCCCAAACAGTTCTATTTCAAACAATTCAGTTTAGCATAAGTCCAGTTTAAATGCCCAACACTTCTATATGACCCATAAATAGGCCCTATCAGGTGCTACCACTCCGGGCCTGAGTGGACCGGGTAGCAATGCCCATAAAGGAGTACTCCGCATCTCCCAAAGCTCCAGCATTACGAGAGCCTCGCCATCAGATTGTTTAATGTCATATCCAAGACACTCGTACGGGGAGTCTTACCCTTTGCAGAGATGCAATCGGTGTATTCTGCAGCCCCTGTCGATTGGGTCAACATTGTTTCTCGTCCTAACCTTGTCAAGATTGTCTGGGATTAAGTTAGGATTTGTAAATTAATCTAAACATGAGGATGGTTCTCTTTGTAGATTGGTTGCCATCTAAGGCTTGTGTATCTTGTTATTTAACCTATCTAGAATGATGTAGAAGAGAAAGATTTATGCTTTTCTCAAACATATTAGTATAAAGTTGGCCACCTTCGGGTGGGCGGTCATTGACCAGAAAGTATAGCACTGGACCTCTTGGTCCAGTTTAAGCTATAACCGGGCATCTGTGTCTGGACCCATGTTCAGCAAGACTCATCAGACTCCCATTGCATTAAGTGAGCCGATGACCAGCAAAGTCCAGCAGGGTTCGAGCCTCGGCTCGAGCCCGACCTTCCCTTCCCCTAATCCCCACTTTAAGTCGACCTTAGGTTCATTGACCTTTTGTCTAGTCCTGTCTGGTGGGAAACAGAGAGAAATACCGCTTCCTTCAGAAATTAAGTCCATTAATCTTTTAATTTGTCACTCATTTGTACGCTTTTTCAGATAAAGAAATAAAAAAAGAGAAGACGTTAATAAGAAAAGGTAGAGTGAGTGTCAATTATTTAGTAAACGAAGTTTAGTTTTACAAGCTCAGCAGATAGTACGCTCTTTGTTAATTTTCTTGTTCCCATTTCGTTGTCGTTCTGCAAATAGAAAACCCCAAACAGACGATTTTACATTTGGCTTCGGTACAATCTTTTGAAAAGTAGACATTTTCAATCTACGTCTACCATGTTTTTTGCTCCCTTGAAATCAAGTAATCCAATAGGGGTCAGAGACCGGTCAGAAAAATATTATTGACCAGAGGAAAAGAAACTGATTTGGATTTTAGAAGAATAGAGAAATACATTACGAATATGTGATTGCGTAATAGGCTGTTAAAATGAAATGTTCCTTTTATTGTTATTATTTATTCATCAGAGTTTTTCCACATGTAAACGTTACACCCTCACCCCACCACATTATCTCTGTCTTCTAACCATTCCACTTCTTAGCCGGCCGGTGATCAACTAGTGGTTCGAGGGGGTAACGCACATTTCTTTACCTACACAAGAATACGATCGAGGGAACGGAGAAAATAGAAAGACAAACGAACAAACACGAACAAAGTCTGGGGTCAACCAAGAGCAGAGGAAGGTATGCAACACTACATGCATGTGCGGACTATCGCTAGCGTGGGTTACTAGCGAAAATTCCACAATGCTACTGGAATCAGACTCATCTTGACTCACTCTCGCTGGACCCTATCCCATGCTGCCTCGCCTCTCTGCTCCGGTGTCTGGTGTTGACTCCCCTGTCCGTGGATCCACGCCAACCTCTGCTGTTTGTCTCTCTGCTGTCCAGCCGCCGACTGCCCTCTGCTCGGTCGCGTCGTCAACTGCCTCGTCCGGGTCCCCCGTCAACTGCCTCTCTCGCGTCCCCTTCCCACTTCCGGATACGGCGAGATTTCATGTCCAAGAATCCTTTGTCTGGTTTCGCGCCAAAACAGACAATTGAATCGTCTGCTTTGGCAGCATACCCACATAGTGCTACACACATCAGCGTTAGCTGATGGCCTTTCACCGGAGTTTGAGAGACAGCAAGTCGCCTCAAGTTTTCTGGACTCTTCTCAGTATTCTGGCCGTTCTCAATAATGTAGTAGTTTTGATGGTCTCCACTCGTCCGCCAACTTCCAAGTCCTCCAGTCCCTTTCGTAATCCTTTAGTTACTGGTCCAAAAGCACCAATTACAATTGGTATAATTGTCACCTGCATGTTCCATAGTTTTTTTCAATTCCCTAGCAAGGTCCAGGTACTTACCCTTCTTTCCACATTCTTTCAGTTTTATTCTGTGGTCAACCGAGACAGCAGAGTCGACAATTTTGCAAGTTCTCTTATTATTATTATTATTATTATTTCAACTTGGCTTCCAAGATCCACTTTCTGATTTACACAGGGAATGTCCTTCATATCAAATTTTTATAACTGTCCCTGAATTGTGTTCCGAAAGCTGCATAGCCGTAATACATATACAACTATACACATACACATGCGGAAGCAAAATCAACAATAATGTCGAATGAACACACTTTAGAAAAATATACCTCTCACACTTTATTCGAAATGGTTGCGAAAGGGTTATGTGTGATAGGTGAGTTGGAGACTGAACAAGCTGCAACATATTGACCCCAAGTTCCTTTGTCTTTAGCAGCACTTCTTTCTCGTTCTGCTGGGCTGCTCAATCGGGGGTCCTGAAGGCCCATCCCTCTGCTGGGTACTGGTTCTCTCCACAGCATCTTATCTCCAACTAACTGAACCTGTCTGTGTCACCGGGTTATAAAATTGTTTGACATTCACCAGCTTCTTGTGGGCGTCACATCTGCACCCAATTCAACCCGTCCACAGTCAAGATTATACTCTGATATCTTCGACCGGATACACCTGTTATTTACACAGGTGCATCTCTTATTTGACAGCTCAGCCGAGGGTCAATATGTTAAACAAAGTTTGTATATTAAGTTGTATTTCTTTGTTTGTTGATATTATTAGAAGAAAACACAAACTTTGGATTAATGATGTTTTATTTTTTGTATGAAAAATTAGGTTTTACATCAAGTTACCACCTTTTAAAATTTTGTTGATACAGGAGCGGAAATCACTGAGTTCTGTTCGCTGTGAATTCTAGTAGTCGACTGACTTGTCCATCGTGCACTCTAGTAGTGAACTAACTTCTTTCCTCGCATGTCCTTTTTCGAACCTGATACCAAAATTACTATCCCTAACTCCTACTCCTTTCTCCTACTCCTTCTCTTCATCTCCTCCTACCAAAAGAAACAGTTCATTATTTTGCCGCCCAATTTTGAATTCTTGGCGTCAGTGTGTCTACGTTTTTCTATTTTTAGAACACTCGCCAATCGCCATTTTATAAACCATAACAAAGTACTGAGAATCATTGAGTAAAAAATAATAATTATAATCACTCTAATTACAAATTTACTCGATCTACAACAAAGAAAGCTATACACCTATTGATTTTAACGGCATATCAACCCGTCAAAGGTTATTTTATGCCGTGAGGTTAGGGAATCAAATTCATTGTACATTCTTCCCTAGTAGGCTGGGACTGAAGAATACACCGACCGCGAACACTCTACTGCTGGGCCAATGGTTAGTAGATCTTTCTAAAGTTCTAAATTCAGACAAAATATTTTTCAAAAGCTCTCTCTGTCCTAAAAAAGGTCCCCTTAGAATTAATTACCATTTACCAGTGAAGATGTTTGGTTTTCTTTATTTAATGGCATATCAACATTCAAGAATAAGTTAATTCCAGAGCTATCCGAGTAGAAGAATGGTCGTCGTACTAGTTAACCTATAGCTGGAGGAATAAGAGACTTCAAACGTTTCCCAAGGGTATTAGTCCGAAAATGTACGTAGTACCACTACTGGAATTCGAACCCACTTACTATGATGTCGCAGACTTCCACATTAGCCACTATGTCATTTGTTCCATCGACTGGGGCTGTAGAATACACCGACTGAATCTCTGCAGAGGGATAAGACCCACCCCAACGATTGTCCCGAATATGGCACAAAACAATCTGATGGTAAATTTTGAGTAATGCTGGAGCTTTAGGGAATGCGGAGTACCCTTTCAGTGCCATCGCTCCCAGATCCACTCTAGCCCGGAATGGTAGCACCTGATAAGGTCCTATCTAAGGGTTAAATAGAACTAAACTGTGTACTTATGCTAAACTAAGTTAATTGAAATAAAATTGTTTTGACATTGAAACTGTACTTGCTCTAAACTGAATTGTTTGAAATAGAACTGTTTGACTAAAATGAATAGCTTGAAATAGAACTGTTTTTGTCAATTAAACTATGTACTTATGCTACACGGAATTGTTTAAGATACGTGGGGTCTTCAATAAGTTTCCAGGCTTCTTTTGAACAGGCATTTAAAATTGTCTTAGACTCTTGAGAATTCACTATGTTATTGCTTTACATCTTATGAGATGATTGACCAATTTTTATGATTTCAGTTTCAAATGAACAGCTACAGCAGCAATTGGAATACACCCTACTAAAGCCTGATTGTCACAGCTGGTGAATTTCAAAAGTTCAATCTGAACGTGAGGACACTTTAGAAGAACGATATGCAATAAATTCTGTTTTAAACCTGGAAAAAACGCGACAGAAATATATGGAATGTTTCAGACTGCTTTTCAACCATCGTGCATGAATCGAGCATGAGTTTTTGAGTGGAATAAGAGATTCAAGGAAGGCAGGGAATCTGTGAGGGATGATGAGAGGTGTGGGAGGAGTAAGGAAGTCAGTACACCACAGTTGATTGGCCAAAGGGTTAGGGTTTGGGTTACTATGTTGAGGTTTTAAGGGAGTTCAAGGAGAGATTCCTAGGGAAGAGGCCAGCACTCTTCAAATCGGGTCAGTGACATTTCCACCAGGACAATGTACCAGTCCACAACTCTATCCGTGTGACAGACTATTTGACAAAGATGGGTATCAAAACAGTCCCTCAGCCTCCCTATAGTGGAGACCTTACTCCCTGTGACTTTTGGTTATTCCCCAAGCTCAGAGGCTGTCGTTGTGAGACAATTGAGGAGACGAAAGAGGCTGTGACGAAGGTCATTGACACGTTTACACAAGAGGACTTCCATGGGGCCTTCCAGGAGTTGTTGGAACGGTAGAACAAGTGCACTGCAGCCGGAGGAGATTACTTGGAAGGGGAGTAGAGTTTCATATGTGTACTATCAATGAAAGTACCCGTACGAAAAAAGGCTGGAAACTTATTTAATGATCCTCGTAGAACTGTTTATTTGTATAAAATGGATTTGGCATTAAATAACATATAAAGGTTGATATATTATAAAACCCCAAACAAATAAACAAACAAACAAACCACTATGAAATGGAATCTTCCCACGTTTTTAAGGAGGTGGGCGCTAAAAATATTTTCATTCATGATTTCTGTCAAATTAAACTGTGCAAGGTTAGAATAAAAAAGGAACAATTTGACAATCAGAAATAGACTGTATTAAACAAGTAACCTTCAACTTGATTAGTTGAAAAATCCTTCATTCTTAAAAATCTTTCTCAATCCAACACTTTGTCCAAAAATAAGAATCTCGAACAAATTTCTTTGGCAGTGAGAGAGAAGCGAGAACTCAATGGCCTGTGGAAATCAGCTTCCTTAAAGGAGAAGTCTTTGATGATTTGACGCGTCGCCAATCAAACGAGTAATGTCCATTTTTGGACAAGTCCCATTTCCAAATAATTCTCGCTACCTTTTATCTGCACTGTTCAAATAATTTTCAACAACAACTCTCCCAGGAGATATTTTCCGAAAAATCACCTTTTGACTACAAATGAAAAGAATTCAACTTTTCTCCAAAAGATATTTCTGATAGAACTTTTAACGACCGAAGAATTCAAATTTCTCAAAAAAATGTTTCTAAAAGAAAAACTTTTGACGAGAGAAAAATTCAAATTTTCTCCAGAATATATTTCTAGAAGAACTTTTAACAACCGAAGAATTCAACTTTCTCGAAAAGATGTTTCTAAAACAAAAACTTTTGACGAGAGAAAAATTCAAATTTTCTCTTGAATATATTTCTAGAAGAACTTTTAACGACCGAAGAATTCAACTTTCTCGAAAAGATGTTTCTAAAACAAAAACTTTTGACGAGAGAAAAATTCAAATTTTCTCTTGAATATATTTCTAGAAGAACTTTTAACGACAGAAGAATTCAACTTTCTCGAAAAGATGTTTCTAAAACAAAAACTTTTGACGAGAGAAAAATTCAAATTTTCTCTTGAAGATATTTCTAGAAGAACTTTTAACGACCGAAGAATTCAACTTTCTCGAAAAGATGTTTCTAAAACAAAAACTTTTGACGAGAGAAAAATTCAAATTTTCTCTTGAATATATTTCTAGAAGAACTTTTAACGACAGAAGAATTCAACTTTCTCGAAAAGATGTTTCTAAAAGAAAAACTTTTGACGAGAGAAAAATTCAAATTTTCTCAAGAATATATTTCTAGAAGAACTTTTAACGACAGAAGAATTTAACATTGTTATTGTAAAATACATCAAATCTCTTCTGATTCACCCACTTAACTCTTCACACACCTAACTACTAAAACACACAAAACATAGACCGACAGACATCGACATTGTCGAAGAAAATAACATCTACCGGATATTGACCAAACAACGGTCAGTGTTAAACAGAAAATTATGGCTTCTGCACATAGGTTCCGCGTATACTCTATTCAAAATCCCCAGAAAATTCTTAGTTATAAAAAAAAGGTCTATTTTTCAACCAAACATTTTTTTTCATAGTGTTTTCTAGAGCTAGTGTTTGAAGTCGGGAATATATAAATAGAGCAAGCAGAGGTCACACGATCAGTTGAATCGTCGGCCGTCGCTGAGAGCGTCACCTGACAACACTTTCAGGCCAGATCAAAGCGATCACTTGTCACCGACCAGACAACTGCCCGTCAGTCGGCTTAGATATTCCATTTGCTTGTTTATTTTGTTTATTTTAATAAACGAAATAAAACTAAATCTTCTTGTCAGTCTTATTTTTCTTGCAACCACACAATTGTATATGACAATTTTTCTCCTGAAAATATTTCTGAAAGAATGTTTTACGATTGAAGAATTTCATTTTTTTTCAGAAGATATTTTATTGTATAGCCATGACCAACTATACACACTTTTTACATGCAGAAACATAACGACGCAATAAAGACGAGCGGACACAGTTCTTTAGAAAAATTTACCTCTCACTTTATTGAAAGGGTTGTGTATGAGAGGGAGTTGGAGACCGAACAAAGACTGCAACATATTGAACCCCCCCAACTCTTCTGGCTATCACAGCCTTTCTTTCCCGTTCTCCTGGGCTGCTCGACCGGGGGTCTGGGGGCCCAGCCACTGCTGGGACATGGTTCTCATTTCAGCATCTTCTCTCCAACTGCCTGAACTTCCTGTCGCCGGGGTTATATAATAATTTGACATCCACCTACTTCCTGCGAACGTCACAATTTCACAGTCAATTCAACCCCTCGACAGTCAAAGTCGCCCTTGATCTCCTGATATCTTCGACCGGATGCACCAGTTATTTACACAGGTGCATTTCTTCTTTTGACAGCTTGGCCGGGTCGGAGGCCAATATGCAACAATTTCTGGAAGTAGATCTTTTAACCACAGAAGAAATCAGCTTTTCACCAGAAGATATATCTGGAAGAACTTTTAACGACTGAAGAATTCAGTATTGCTCCTGAAGAATTCAGTATTCCCCTGAAGAATTCAATATTCCACCTGAACATATTTCTGGATGCCTTCAAAGACAATAACTATTCAAATAATTTCTGTTACTAACCAAACTTTGCATAAAGAATATCTTGTGAAAAATTTTCTTGCAAACATTAAAATACTAAACTGCTTCCCTAACGCATGACGGAAGGAAGTATTTCTTTTTTTTTTTTTTTTAATATTGATAGAGCAATAATCTCTTTACTTCTTTTTATAGTAATATAGAAAATAAATATTTTTTAATCATGTAAGAATATTTCTTTTGAGCCTAATCAAAATAGCGGGAAATCAAACATAGTGCTTCAGTCTTTAAAAGAGGTTTTTCATCAGGTTTTTGGTGGCTGAGAAGTGCAAACAATGTGAAATTTACGAAAGAACATGGGATGTGTGCGGAGAAGCACGTTTTAGTCGAGAAAATCTTTACAAATGAACTCGACATGAATTCGTTACGACGAGGCTGAGTCGAAAAAACAGCCCATGCAATGGAAACATAATGACTCTTTGGTAAAGAAAAAGTTCCTGGCACAGCGGTGAATAAAGAAGGTCATGCTGACGCGGAAGCACGGACTCTCCAGTAAAGAAAATATTCCGGGCACAGAGGTCAGTAAAGGTCATTCTGATGTGAAAACAGAGACTCCCAAGTAAAGAAAAAGTTCCTGGCACAGTGGTTAGTAAAGAGGGTCATGCTGACGTGGAAACAAAGACTCTCCAGTAAAGAAAATATTCCAGGCACAGTGGTCTGTAAAGAAGGTCACACTGACGTGGAAAAACAGACTCTTCAGTAAAGAAAAAGTTCCAGGCTCAGTGGTCAGTAAAAGTCATTCTGATGTAGAAACAGATACTCCCCAGTAAAGAAAAAGTTCAAGACTCAGTGGTTAGTAAAGAGGGTCATGCTGACGTGGAAACACAGACTCTCCAGTAAAGAAAATGTTCCGGGCACAGTGGTCAGTAAAGAAGGTCATACTGACGTGGAAGCACAGACTCTCCAGTAAAGAAAAAGTTCCAGGCTCAGTGGTCAGTAAAGAAGATCATTCTGACAGTGTTCTTGGACATAAAAGGAGTTATCGTTATTTTTTAGCATATGTTTGGTTCATATACACTATAAATTAATTTGCAGTTATTTATGTAGGGTGTGAACAAAATAACAAAGCCTTTTTGAAAATTAACAACGAAAGGTTTATTTTTATGAGAGAAAGTAGACTTGTGTCAGAGTGAGAAAAGTTCTTTGTGTGTCGCAGGTCACAGCAGTGTCGCAGGTAGCAACAGAGTGTTGCAGGTTGCAGCAGTTATCTTCGACGAAGATCGTCATCGCTGGAGTGTCCAGTGGAAAAGGACGAGAGAGAGGTCTTTTTCTTTGCTGGCCGGGTACTCTCTGTTCTGGGGCGACATCCAAAAATGGCTAGAAAAAAATAGTTCTTTAGAGGATGATGGAATCAATGCGCTCTGCCCGCTGATTGGTCAGTGTGTGGCCGAATCACTTGGCGGGA
Organism: Sepioteuthis lessoniana; assembly: GCA_963585895.1. Classification (NCBI taxonomy): domain Eukaryota; kingdom Metazoa; phylum Mollusca; class Cephalopoda; order Myopsida; family Loliginidae; genus Sepioteuthis; species Sepioteuthis lessoniana. The sequence continues at coordinate 86,911 of CAUZXS010000728.1, forward strand.
GCATTGATCTGTAACTGCTACAATTTATTTCCTTGAAAAAGATGCAACAATAAACAAAGCTTCCTTTTACACACACCTGTGGAAAAATTCACCCTCGTTCATTGAGTGCGTAGTCTTTATTCTGACAAACTTTTCTTTTTATATATATAGCTTTTTTTGGTCATTTCACCTGTGTAGGTTGATTTGGTTGGTTTGTTGGGTTTCATGGCATATCAAACCTTGTTGGTTATTTAACGCCAAATCCATTTTTATGTAAATAATCTGTTCTTTTTAAAACAATTCAGTTTAGCATAAGTACAGTTTAATTGTCAAAAACATTTATTTCAAACTATTCAAGAAGTTATATGTAACAATTCAGTTAAGTGTAAATACAATTTTAATGTCGAAAAACAGTTCTATTTTAAATAATTCAGTTAAGCATAAGCACGCAATTTAAATGTAAGTACGGTTTAATTGTCAAAAACATTTCTATTTCAAGCTATTCAGTTTACTCAAACAATTCAGTTTAGCATAAGAATGCTGTTAGTTCTATTTAACCCATAGATAGGACTCTTATCAGGTGCTACCACTCCGGGCCAGAGTGGACCTGGGAGCAATGGCAATAAAGGGGTACTCCACATTCCCCAAAGCTCCAACATTTCTGGAACCTCACCATCAGATTGTTTAGTGTCATATCCAGGACACTCATTAGGGGGGGGGTCTTACCCCTCTGCAGAGAAGCAGTCGGTGTATTCTACAGCCCCAGCCGACTGGGCAATTCACCTGTGTTGGAGATATAAATAAGTAAAAAGTCAGGTTGGCAACCGTAGTCGAGGGCGACCCGAAGTCACCCTTATCAATAGCTACCACACCGAAGAATAGGGGAGGGCGCTACTCTTTTCCCTGGATTGATCCACTTTACCATTGATCCGTACCTTGAAATGCTGAGTTTTAAGCAAGGAGACGTCAATTACCATATTTTGAGTCTTCGGTATGACTAGACTTAGGATTGAACACCGGTCTCCCCGATCATTGGTGAAAACTTTACTCACTAGACCGGTAGTAAGAGAAATAAAACCACTAAAAACAACTGTTTCTGTCGTACATTTTGTAAAAAGTTATGAGGCTATTTTGATTGCACAGTTATTTTTGCATCCTGGCTATGACACTATATTACATCTGATGGTGAGGTTCCATTTCTGTAGACCTGGGGAGTGTAAAGTACTCCTTCGTGGCTATTACCTCCAGATCCACTCTGACATGGGGTGGTAGTACCTATTAGAGTCCCATCTACGGAACAAGCAGATCAGTTCAAAAATTATTTGGCCCAGTCATCTGGAGCTGCAGAATACACCGACTGCATCTCTGCAGAGTGGTAAGACCCCCTCCGAACGCGTGTCCTGGCTATGACACTAAACAATCTGATGGTGATGTTACGTTAATGCTGGAGATTTGGGGGAATGTGGAGTACCTCTTCATTGCTATCGTTCCCAGGTCCACTCCAGCCCAGAGTGGAAGCACCTTATAGGGTCCTATGTATGGGTCGAATAGAACTTAATAGTGTACTTATGCTAAAGTGAATTGTTTGAAACAGAACTGTTTTACATTTAATTGTGTGTAAACAAAAAACTGTACTTATGCTAAACTGAATTGTTTGAAATAGAACAGTTTTTGCCATTTAAACGGTGTACTTACGTAAAACTGAACTGTTTATATGTATGAAAATGGACTTGGCATTAAATAACCTACAATGTTTGATATGCCATAAAATCAAACCAAACCTAACTAAACCTAAACATTATTCGTATTTGATAGGACCGTGTTCAGAAAAAAATCTTAAGAAACAGCAACACAAAAAATGTAAATGAAAATGAACGATGAACGGAATTCTCTAATCTCAAGACATAAAATAACCCTAGACAGATTGACATACTGTTAAAAACAATCGGTTTAGTCGACTAAACAAAACTCTAATGCTTAGAAAGAACTAGTTCACGTCAGACACAGGGTAGTGTCATACCCAAGACACGAGGAGTAAAAGAGGTCGAGAATGGGTTTCTGACTGTCAAATAACACCTCAAGTTGTACCTATTGGACACGCCCATTATCAAAGGGAGATAATTATTTCTTGTTTTCCTATAAGAGTATTACATTTAAAAAAAATCTTTTTATACATTAGGAGTAACGGAAATTTTCTTTGTTGTGCTGTTCTAGATCTGCATCGAAATTTACTAGGTTGAGTAAAAAGTTTTGCCATGTTTTGGTAGCATGTGCTAGTAAACTCATCTCTCTTTCTCTTTCTCTCTCTCTCTATATATATATACAAGGGTGAGTCAAAAGTTTTGCTATATTTTAGTACTACGTCCTTGTTCGCGGCGCGTATATCTCGTGACCGAAGCACTTCAGTGGTTTCCTCGATTGTCGGTAGTGTCGTGGTAGTTAGTGTGCTGACATGTTGTTTATTGCTCCATTCTGTGTGTGTTTTGAAAGCCTCCTAGATGAACAGGCAACGTTATCTAATTCAAGAACTTCTGCTTTACGAGTGTGTAAGTGAACCATAGTACCATGGAAGTGGACCATAACACCACAGAAGCGGATCGTAGCCCCACGGAAGCAACCAAAAATATTTGTTTTGCTAAAGGTAAAGAGGAAACTCTTCAGAGTAACTAGATAATTCAAGAAATTTCGCTTGGGCATCAAGAACCTAGACAATCAGGCAAAGTCAAACCATCCATTCCGAAGCCGTGCTAAAAGCCATAGAAACAATTCCCATGAGTAGCACGTGGTGAGTATCAGGCGAACTCAGCATCTTATAGTCCAGCGTAGTTAGTCATCTTCACAGCCTTGGTGAAAGCATCTGGTACTGCCGAATTGTGCCTCATATACTACCAAAATATTGAAAAACTTTTGACTCACTCTAGTATATATATATATATATATATATGTATGTATAATGAGAGAGAGAGAGAGAGAGAGAGAGAGAGAGAGAGAGAGAGAAAGAGGAAGAGATGAGTTTACTAGCTCGTACTACCAAAATATTGTAAAACGTTTGACTCATACTAGTATATATATATATATATTGAGAGAGAAAGGGGAAGAGAGAGAGAGAGAGAGAGGGGGGGAAGGGAAAAAGAAAAAGAAAGAGAAAGATATGGGTTTACTTGCACGTACAACCAAAATATTGCACAACTTTTGACTCACTTTAGTATATATATATATATATATATATATATATATAGAGAGAGAGAGAGATGGGTTTATTAGCACGTACTACTAAAATATTGCAAAACTTTTGACTCATCCTCATATTTGCGTCTTTTTTCCAAGTTGTTGCAAGAATTTGGTTCCACTTCTTCTTAGATTGGTTCTCATCCAAATACCATTAAAAGGAAGCATAAAGAGCATAAATATTTAGTATACAAGAATTTATGCCTCATCCAATCGGGTCCTTTGCTGGTTTCTTCCTCTGACCCTCATCCCCGTTGGGTCCGGCCATAAAATACAATGATTAACAGTTACAACACAATTTCAAGAGGGAACATCATGGTATTTTACGGGTAAAGGCTACAAAGAAGATGAAATTGTCTGTCCCGAGGCGACAAGGAAAGAAACAACGTAAACAAAATACGAGTCCACTGTGAAAGGTGTAAAGTCCACCGGGGAAAACCATTAGTGTTGTAACTTTCCCTGTTTTTGTGGTTAAAATTTGTTATTAGCAGCAGTTTAAAATAAGAACCAAACACCAAACGATAAAACTTAGCCAACAATACAAAATAAATCACCTGAAATGCTTATTCAAATACAAAGACAGAGATTAAAAATGGAACGCAGGTGGAAGAAAAAAAAAACATTTGGTTTGTATCACTGAGAATATACGGACGATTATCCTCATCGTTATTTTTATACTCACGATATTTCAGCTGATGCGTCTTTAGGCCTCCTTCAGGTGTTTCACGTCGAGCTCGGTCCGTGAAACACATGATGAAGGCCGAAAGACGCATCGTTCGAAACGTTTGAGTATAAAAATAAAGATGAAGATAACCGTTCGAATATTTTAAGAGATAAAAAAATTATGAGGCTTCATTTCAGAAATTTTGATAAATAATATTTAGTTTGATTTCTTTGTTTAATGGCATATCAACCTTCGTGGTTTATTTAACGCCAAAGCCATCCTTGTAAGTTGGTTGGCTGGTTGGTTGGTTTTATGGCATGTCATCAATTGTCGGTTATTTAATGCCAACTCCATTTTTATACATACAAATAGTTCCATTTCAAACAATTCAGTTTAGCATAAGTACAGTTTTTGTTCATAAACAGCTAAATATAAGTGTTGTTGTTGACGACCATAGTCGAGGGCGACCAGAAGGCTCCCTTTTCAATAGCTACTACACCGAGGTGTAGGGAAGGACGCTACTCCTTTCCCAGGATTGCTCCACTTTACCTTTGATACGTACCTTATACTGCTGAGCGTTAAACAAGGAGGTATCAAGTACCATTTTTAAAGTCTTTAGTATGACGCGACCTGGGATTGAACCCAGGTCTCCCGGACCATTGGCGAACACTCTACCCTCTAGGTCAATGAGCTGAAACAGTTCTATTTTAAGCAATTCAGTGTAGCATGAATATACAGGTTAAATCTCAAAAACAGTTCTATTTCAAACAATTCAGTGTAACAGAAGTACACAGTTTAGTTCTATTCGACCCATAGATAGGACCCTATCAGGTGCTACTGCTCCGGACCAGAGTAAACCTGATAGCGATGACAGTGAAAGGATACTCCACATTCCCCAAAGCTCCAGCATTACTGGAGCCTCACCATCAGGTTGTTTAGTGTCGTATGCAGGATACACGTTGGAGAGGATTTTATCCCTCTTCAGAGAATCAGTCTGTGTATTCTGCAGCCCCTGCCGACAGGGCTACATCATCGTAGATGAACAGTAATGTTACCATACAAACCAATAGCTGGAGGAGAGGATAGGAAGTACATACTCTACCCAAGCGTATTAGTTGAAAAGTGAACGAAATTGAGGTTCGAACTCACTTCCAGGCTAATGTTCAGCACTTTTGCCATGACGTCATATTCTTATGCCGATTAGGTGGTTGTTTTACGACATGGTAACTCTTGTTGGGGTAAGTAAAGATCTCCAAGACAGGGTATTTCATCACATCTAAAAATAGAATAACCCTTTCCGAGAATAACGTTTTCCTATTTTGCTGCCAAAACCAAGAGGGTCGGCAATTAGTCATTTGAAGTCACTGCCATTCCAAATTCCGAATATCCCGAGTGATATCAAAGTTTAATCCTCAAACAAATGCAGGACTTTCTCACAAATAAGCAGTTAAAAATGATTTAAATAAGAACGTTTAGTTTCCTGGTAAATGGTTTATTTTCTTTCAGAATGCCGGTATCATTCAAATTGTTCTCCCTTTCTTCTAGCGTAGCAGTTCTCGCCAATATGAGAAAAGAGGGAAAGGCAGAATCAACGTTCGTAACATAATATATAGGTTGGTTGGTTGGTTTTATGGTGCATCAACTGCCGTTGGATTATTTTATGACAAAGTCTATCTGAAAAAAATAAAACAAATGACTGGAATTTACTTTTATCTTGATGGTGAATGTAAGTATAACATTTCTATATGATTTATTACGGCAGAAATAATGGGATTTTTGTTATTGTTGCGCTAAAATTTATTTTTATCATTCCAAAGATGTGTTGTATTTTGGCCTTTGACCCGGCCAAAAATGCCATTCCAAGGTGATGCACTGGAAGGAAGTGACACATTCTAATGACAGTTATGGGCGGAAATGGGCTGACGAAAAGGAACGAGGTAAAAAAAATCCCATGGTACACTCATAGACTGATGCACCGGAAGAGAGTGACCTGTGAACTGCATGACAGTTATTTCCGCTTGATGACGATTAAACATGCGATTTCAAAGATCGAGTAGGCGACTGAGTGGGCGTGAACTATTATATAACTCAGTCAAGACAGAAGTCAGACAGTTCCAGTTAGAGTTGGAGACGGAGAGAGACGACATGGGGTAGGTAAAGCCACACCTGGCCGAAGGGGCTCGAGCCTCCCGATTGAATTGGGGTTCGGAGAAGATGCTGATGAGATGCAGTAAAGAAAGCCATCACCCAGCAGAGTGGGCCTCTGGGCCTCCGGTTGAGCATCAGGAGTACAAGAAAGACACAACGCTGACGGCCATAAGGGTAGGGGTCAAAGTATTGCAGTTTCTGTTCGGTCTCCAGCTCCCTCTCACACACAAACCTTGAATAACCTTTTCGAACCTTAAAAATAAAGTGAGAGGTACATATATTTATAAAGAAGTCTTCCTGCGTGCGTCTTTATTATTGTGTCGTTATGATACAGTATATGAGAATGTAACAGATGTTTTAAGAGCAAAATTCATTTCAGTCTCTTTCTCTCTCTCTCTCTCTCTCTCTCTCTCTCTCTCTCTCTCTCTTTCATTTGATAGATTGATAGATAGATAGATAGAAAATACAAGGATATATAGATAAAAGAGACTTGGATAGATAGATAGATATGAAGAGACTTGGAGTTATAGATAGATAGATAGATATCAGCAGTGTAAAGGAATAAAGCTTTTATTCTATCTTTTTGACAGTGCTCAATATCTGAGATAGAGCCTCTGAAGAGTGAAGTTATATCTAGAAAGTTTTTAAAATCACATCTTTTATTGCTTAAAAATATATATAAAATAAGTTGATGAGCACAAGCATTTGTCATAATTGTCAGTGCCAGTTTTACCAATTTCTTATAATAGATTTACACAAGCGTCAAATGATCGATAAAAAAATCCATGAAACTGTCAGTTACGGTAAAAGCTCGTGCTAATCAACTGGTTTTAGAGATTTTGCTTCTTTTTTTTTAAAGAAATCATTTAAAATTGGTTTTGATAACTTTCTCAATATAACCTCTCATTCTTTATATATATCTATAATTACGCATATATATAAATCCAAACACACACACACACACACACACACACACATATATATATATATATATATATATATATATATTCAAATCCCTGACATTAGATGTATAAATGGGTTCGTAGATGTTAGTATTTCTTACGAATTTTATCCTTTGTTTGTTATCAATTTTCTTCTTTTGAGAATTTAATGCAATAATCCTTAATCGTTTAATCTCCCTCTTACAATGTCTGGCCCAGAAATCAATTTCCATTTATTCCATTTCAAAATAATCTAAGCAATATTTTTGACATGCTTTTTAATCTTAGACCACATCCTCTTTTTCATTAAACTTTTTTTTTTTTTATTTGGCTTTTTAGCTAAGTCCACATCCTTGTGCAAAAGTTTGACACACACTGATAATAAAACTATTCAATCTCAGAAAATCAATTTTCATAAAATTCATATCTACGAAAAGAAGAATTATTGAAAAATTTTATATATGCATAAACAAAATTATCTTCTTACATTACATCGAAATAAAATTGTCATTGACGAAACTTTCTGCTCAATTTTGGCACCAAGTCAGAAATAATGAGCACCGAGTGAAAATGGAATCCATTAACAATAATTTGATGGAGCATCCAGGGAGAAATGACTAAACTATCAAGTGAGGCACCCTGTGAGTATCAATCTCGTTAACAAATGATCTGATTGGGTACCTTGTCAGAATCAAACATACGAATAATGGTTGGATAGGGCACCCAGTGGGAATAAGATTCCTATCAATGGACGTCTGAGAGACAGTGAGAATCAAACCCACTGATGATTATTTGATGGGGTACTCGGTAAGAATTAAATTCACTATCCATGGTCTGAGGGGGCACCCAGTGAAAATCAAACTTACTAATTATGGTCAGATCTGCGAATCAAGCACACTAACATTTTGCCGACCCAGGAAAGAATCAAGTTCATTTACAATGGTCAAATGGGGCACCCTGAGTGAATTAAGCTCACCAACAATGATCTGAGTGCCTAGTTCGATGACCCTTATAACAATTATATCGAAAAAGTTATTGGATTTTAAAATTAGTGTTTATATTTGTCAAAAAAGTCGATGGGAATTCAAATTCACTCAAATTTAAATAAAATAAAATAAACTACTAACCACCAAATGATAAAATTAAAAAAAGAATTTAATGAATTTTTCTCTGATTCTTCCTTTTAAGGATATAATTTTTATGAAAAACCATTCTTTCTGAATTAATTAGCTTTTCACGGGATGTCAATTTCTCGACAAGTGCGTCGTTATTGCAAGTTGACTATTATGACTTAAAATAAGGAAGCTGTTGTATTTCTGTTTTGCCATACTTCGTTCATAAACCAAACAGTTAATTTTCTAGATATAACTCTAAACAATCTGATGGTGAGGCTCCAGTAATGCTGGAGCTTTGAGTAAAATGAGTGCTCCTTTATTCCCATTACTCCCAGGTCCACTCTGACCCGGAGTGGTAGCACCTGATAATGTTCAATCAATGGGTGAAATAGAACTGTTTGACTTTAATTGGAATCATTTTGTGATGAGGCTTCTTAATCTGAGAATTAATTTTTATTTATTGCAGATTTTTTGTCCTCATCTTGGTAGGTCTTTTTTTGTTTTTTTTATTGTTTTTTTTTGTTTTTGTGTGGTTTCTTCTTTCACTACGTTTCGGCCAAATTTCACCTCTGGCTTTCTTCAGGTGATTTATTGCGACCTCGGATAGGAATGCTGAGTCTTGTAACCGTATCCCCAGTAATTACTGCCTTCCATACTTGTTGTCTATCGCACCACGTTTTTGACAGAGTAAACCTCTGGCCGGCTTGGGTAGGATTTGAAACCGCTATCTTCTGACAATGCTCACCTGGAACCGTAGCGGATAGAGGCGTTGAGTCTCTACGGTTCCAGGTGAGCATTGAGCATTTAACTGTGTTCAAACAAATGATTGTCTTAACTGAATTGTTTGTAATACATGGAAATACTTGGATAAACCAATAAAAATATTCTAAAAGTCACTAAAAATTATTAGAAAACAATTATCAAAACCTTTTAAACGAGTAGAAAGAATGATAATACAAGTGTGCAAACGAATTAGTTTTAACTGATTTAGAAATAACAATTACCTACAAACTATGTATGCAAACAAATGACTGTTATATATATATATATATAAACAGGATTTAGCATTCAATAACCTACAATAGTTGATATGACATAAAACCATTCAAATCAAATCATATATATTTAATGTATATGTATAAAGACGATTTGGCAGGAAATTACAGACAAACTATTCATTTGCAAATGATAAGTTAACGTCCATTTGAATGTGTTCAAACAGATGACTGATTTTAAATCATTACTGTTACATAGCAATACTTGAAACCATTTAACTGTGTGCAAACAAATGATTAATAGTGAATTGAATTATTTGTGCTAAACAAAAATATTTGAAACTATTTAACTATTTGCAAAAAATGTTGCTCGGGCTCATCTAAAAATGTTATCAACATAATGTACTTAAAAATCATATTTGTTATGAACGTATGGATAGGATTTGGCATTAAATAACCTACAATGGTTGATATGCCATAAAAGACAACCAAACCAAATCATACATATTTAATATTTACGTATAAAGAGGATTTTGAATTAAATAACCTACAATGGTTGATATGCAATAAAAGGCAACCAAACCAAATCATACATATTTAATATATATGTATAAAGAGGATTTGGTATTAAATAACCTCCAATGGTTGATATGCCATAAAAGGCAACCAAACCAAATCATACATATTTAATATATATGTGTAAAGGGGATTTGGTATTAAATACCCTTCAATGGTTGATATGCCATAAAACCTAACGAAACCAAATCATATATATTTAATATATATGTATAAAGGGGATTTGGCATTAAATAACCTACAATGGTTGATATGCCAAAAAAAAAAAAAAAACAACCAAACCAAATCATATAGATTTAAAAAATATGTATAAAGGGGATTTGGCATTAAATAACCTACAATTGTTGATATGCCATAAAACCCTACCAATAAACCCGGCAGTTAGTTTTGTTGCCTGATAGTACACAACTGTTTCACAACAAAGTGTCAATTCTGAAAAGGTGAGTTGCACTTTATTAAGCAAACTCTCCCCTAACCTCCCACTGACCAACTAACTTAACAATTTGGACTATAGTTAATTGCATACGAATTATTATTATTAAAAATAACTAATTGTTTGATTTGGGTTTTTTGTTTAAAGGCTTATCAACCTTCATGTTTTTTTTAATGCCAGAGCCATACTTGTAGAACAATAGCGGTACCGTTTAACCCACGGCTGTGGGAATAAGAGGGTTCATGCCTTTCTCAAGAGTATAAGTCCGAAAGGGAAAGTAATAGAGCGACTGGAGTTCAAAGTTGCTTACTATGATGTCAATCGTCCAGTACATTATCCACGACGCTAGAGGGACTACCTTCCTTCAATTGTTAATTGAAGGTACATAATTTTTATGCAGATGAAACCAAATAATCACACGCAACAACAAAAAAGCCCTCACTTTGGCATTTGATAAGCCGTCAAGAAATGATATATCATAAAACCAACCAACCAACAATACTGACCAGTTCAGCTCATTCCCAGCAAAGAGAGTCACACAGACATTACAATTATCATCATTTAGTTCATCGTTTTTCATTGGTCTAGTGGGTAGAGTGTTCACCAATGGTCCAGGAGGTCTAGGTCGCGTCATACCAAAGACTTTAAAAGTAGAACTTGATACCTCCTTGCTTAACACTTATCAAGGGTAAAGTGAAGCAATCTAGGGAAAGGAGTAGCGCCTTCCCGTACACCTCGGTGTAGTAGCTATTGAAAAGGGAGCCTTCTGGTCGCCCTCTACTAAAGGGAGACAACTTTACTTATTTAGTTCATCGCTTGTTTTTATTTTCCAATTTTAGTAAATTTTTAAGATAAATTTCTATAATTTGAATTCAAGAATTTAGTGAAATTTTCAAGAAAACATTTCAAAAACAATTTTCAGTAATTTGTTTATCATCCTTGGAAAGTTTCTTGTAAATTTTAGAAAATCAATAAAAACATTCTAAAAGTCATTAAAATTATTAGAAAGCACGTATACATTATTAGAATAAGTAAAGTTGGAGACCTTAGTTGTGGTTGACACGAAGGCTCCCTTTTCAATAGCTACTACACCGAAATGTAGAGGAGGGCACTTCTCTTTTTCCTGGATTGCTCCACTTTATCCTTGACCCTTACCTTATAATGCTGAATGTTAACCAAGGTGGCATCAAGTACAACTTTTTGAGTCTTTGGTATAACCTGACCTGGAATTGAAACCCGGTCTCCCGGACGATTGGCGAACACTCTACTCAAATTACTAGAAAATTTCAAAAAAATCTTCCGTTGAATCTTTTAAGAATTACTGGAAATATTTGAAAATCAATAGAAAATTTTTCTTTGCGAGAAAAATGTTTTGAAAACAATAAATGAAGCATATTGAAAAATTTGTTGAAAATTTCTAGAGACAATTCGGAAAATTTTCAGAGATTATTAGGAAATTTCTAGAGACTATCAGAAAATGTGGAGGTGCCCGTGGTGTAATGGTTATCGTCGTAGGAAATGGACACGGCGAAACGAGTTGAAATCCTGGACGAGACTGATTGCATTTCACATAGCACTAATACCCTTGGGAAAGGTATGAATCCAATTATTCTCCCTCCAGCTATGGGTAAATAGTAGGACAGACTGGGTTCTTCAGCCTTGGTTAGGCAACTAGTCTAGGAGAAGAAAAACTCTGAATTCAAACCTGTTAAACTCCGCTTAAAATTTGACCTTGTGTCATATCCTGCCCGAGCGGAGGGGTTGGTAAATAGGATCAGAAAATGTCTAATTCTCAGAGAAAATTTTAAAATGACAAAAATTTTGGAAGAAATTTCCTTAATTTGAAGAATTTTTAAGGAATTACGAGAAAGATTTTGAATTTATTTTAGAAATAACTGAACATTTCCTAGAAATTACCCGGAGAATATTAGAATTTACAAGACAATTTCTTGAAAATAGGTTCTTATAACTTTCTAGAAATCATTAAATGCTTCCCAGAATTATTTCAGAATTTGGTCAATAGGGTTTTAGAACCTTTCTGTTTGACTTAGGGGGTGGGAAATGATAGAATAAAAGTTGGTTTAAAAATAAGATCAAATTTTATCAAATAAGTCAGTTTTTCTTTCTTCGATTTCGCACTGAATCATCAACAACATTTTCAATGACACTGGGACGCCATTCAAAGAAAACAACAGAAAAGAATTGCAGAGAGGAATTCTGTCAGGACCTCTTTAAAATTAGATTGGGGATTTGCTTAGAATTTTTGTTGTTGTTGTTGCTGTTGCTGTTCTTTTATTTCTCTTTAGAAAATGAAGAATCTTGTGAAGCTGATGGCGAAATAAGGATGGCAAAGAAGACTCTTCATGAATATGCTAACAAGATTAAGAAATGGAATTAGAAAAGGCAACAAGGCCAAAATCAGAAAAGGAGAAAAAAAAATTCAACTCTGAATATGGAATGGTCGTTGGAAGAATTCCTTCTCAAATACGACGATAATCAGTATCTTAGAATAAGTAAACCCACCAATTTCTAATTTTTTATTATTATTACCTTTTTTTTTTCCAAAAATTATCTTGGGATTATTGAATAATGAACCGTGGAGACTATGCGAACATAATTTTCAAAGAGTTTTTTTTTTTTTAAGTTTTAAGAGAAGAGTTCAATTTGCAAACTGAAACGGCCCCTAACTGTGTCTCATGGCAGACTTAAGCATTCCCTTTCAAATATCGTGAAGAGCAGTGTTTGACATTAACCTGGATCTAAAGGTGAGGACCTAGTTCTAGAGATCTGGCGAGTGTGGAGTACTCTTTCATTGCCATTACTCTCAGATCCACTGTTCCCGGAACGGTAGTACTAGTTAAAATCCTGTCTATGGGTCAAATATATCTATTTAAAAATTATTTGTATTCGATAGGACGGTGTGCAAAATAAAGCAAAAAAAAAAACTTAAAAAACAATTACAGAAAAAAGTACATATGATCGCATAATAAACGTGATTCCCTAACTTCTAAGCATGAAATAACCATAGATGGGTTGGCATGCCGTTAAATCAATCCATATTTACCAACCCCTCTGCTCTGACAGGATATGAGACAAGGTCAATTTTTAAGCGGAGTTTAACAGGTTTGAATTCAGAGTTTTCCTTCTCCTAGATTTGTTGCCTCACCAAGGCTGAAGAAACTAGTCTGTCCTACTATTTACCCATAGCTGGAGAGAGAATAATTGGAGTCATACCTTTCCCAAGGGTATTAGTGCTATGGGAAATGAAATCAGCCTCGTCCAGGATTTGAACTCGTGTCGCCGTATCCATTTCCTACGACGATAACCATTACACCACGGGCACCTCCTGTAACATACTGACCTCCGACCCGGCCGAGCTGTCAAATAAGAAATCCACCTGTGTAAATAACAGGTGCATCCGGTCGAAGATATCAGAGGATAACCTTGACTGTAGACGGGTTGAATTGAGTGCAGATGCGACGCTCCCTGAAGCAGGTGGATGTCAAACAATTATATAACCCAGTGCCACAGGAAGTTCGAGTTAGTTGGAGATCAGAGTCTGGAGTCAGTTGCTGCAGTTCGAGGAGTGAGAACCAGACCCAGCAGAGAGCTGGGTTGAGCAGCCCTGCAGGATGAGAAAGAAGTGCTGCTATAGCGAGAAGAGCTGGGGGTCAATATGTTGCAGTCTTTGTTCAGCCTCCAACTCACCTCTCACACAATAACCCTTTCGTAACCCTTTCGTACCATTTCGAATAAAGTGTGAGACGTATATTTTTCTAAAGAACTGTGTTTCGTTCGTCATTATTGTGTTGACTATGTTTCTGCATACATATGAGTATGTTACACTCCAAGGATGCCGTTAAATCAATCAGTCAATCAATCAATTAAATATTGTTAATGTGCTCGTGTATTCTTATTTTAAATGTGTGCAGTGGCTAAAGTGCTGGGCTGCGGCATTAAGGCTAACGAGTTCGAACTTCAACCGTGCTATTACGATCACCTTCGGACTCTACCAATTATAAGAATTTCTTATAAAATATTCAGGAAAAATCTCTGTTATTTAAAAAGATTTTCCGAGAATTTCTTCATACTTTTTAAATTTCCTAACAGTCTCTTGAAATTTACGACAAATTTTTCAATATTCGTGTTTACTAACCGGGTCATTAGAATAGAGTGTTCACCAATGATCTGGGAGACCTGGGTTCAATCCCAGATCGAGTCATACCAAGGACTCAAAAAAAGGTACTTGATACCTCCTTACTTAACGCTCAACATTATAAGGTAAGCGTCAAGGGTAAAGTGGAGTAATCCAGGGAATGGAGTCGCGCCCTCCCCTCCACCTACACCTCAGTGGGTAGCAATTGAAAAGGGAGCCTTCGGGTGACCTTCGACTAAGGTCACCATTTTTTATTACTGTTTTCTAAGCATTTTTCTTGTAATCTAATCAGTTGATTTTCATCGATTTCCAGAAATTCTAAAATGATTCTACAGCAGTTTTTTTTTTTAATTTCTTAAAATTTAACTTTTCTTGGGAAAAGGTATGAACCCCCACCCCCACCCCAGCCATCTATGGGGAGTTAAATAATATCACTACTGTTCTTCTACAATGAAGGGTAGGCATTAAATAGCCATTGAAGGTTGACATTCCTTAAAACAAAGAAATTAAACTTATTTTATCGGTCTTTAGATAATGCTTAATGGGTGTTATCTTGGTGGCGATTTTTCTGACTGTTCTGACTCATCTTTATTGTGGATAGTTAAAACACAACGTTTCGGCCGCTATATGCTTCGGCCTTTTTCTGGGGTCCCTTGTTTATGATATAGTTCTGTGACAAGGATGGAGTTGTGGACTGGTGCATTGTCCTGCTGGAAATGCCACTGACCCGATTTGAAGAGTTCAAATGAACAGCTACAGCAGCAATTGGAATACACCCTACTAAAGCCTGATTGTCACAGCTGGTGAAGTTCAAAAATGTAATCTGGACGTGAGGACACTTTAGAAGAACGATATGCAATAAAATTGTGTTTTAAACTGGGGAAAAATGCCACAGAAACGTATGGAATGCTTCAGACTGCTTTTAGAGCATCTTGCATGAATCGAGCATCAGTTTTTTAGGGGCATAAGAGATTCAAGGAAGGCAGGGAGTCTCTGAGGGATGAGGAGAGGTGTGGGAGGAGTAAGGAAGTCAATACACCAGAGTTGATTGGCCAATGGGTTCGGGTTAAGGCTACTATGTTGAGGTTTTACGGGAGTTCAGGAAGAGATTCCTAGGGAAGAGGCCAGCACTCTTCCAATCGGGCCTGGGGCATTTCCACCAGGACAATGCTCCAGTCCACAACTCCATCCTTGTCACCGACTACTTGACCTAGATGGGCATCAGGACAGTTCCTCAGCCTCCCATTAGTCCAGACCTTGCTCCTTGTAACTTTTGGTTATTCCCTAAGCTCAGAGGCTGTCGTTATGAGACAATTGAAGAGATGAAAGAGGCTGTGACGAAGGTCATTGACACGCTCACACAAGAGGACTTCCATAGGGGCCTTGCAGAAGTTGTTGGAACGGTACAACAAGTGCATTGCTGCTGGAGGAGATTACTTGGAAGGGGACTAGAGTTTCATGTGTGTACTATCAATAAAAGTGGCCATACGAACAACGTCTGGAAACTTATTTAATGAACCTCGTAGATATGGCAATTGCTTCGTCTTAACAGACGACAGCCAACTCAATGCTCGTCACCATCCTCACCACAGTTGCTGGGTGAATCGTCAGTGACACCCAAACCATGTCCGTGGATCCAAAGGTAACTCTTCAGGCCGACAAATTCTTACCGCCTCTATGTGAAATTATGACTGTATGCTCCCAACCGATTAAGTCTGCACACGTCGCCATGCTTTCCTCGCTACAGGTCTTTGAGAAGTGGTTAGACAAGAATGATCCAGAACCATTGAGATATCGATCCTTCGATGGATTTAAGTGGCACAAGCTTATACAACATCAATACCACTCACTGAATCCTCGCAAATATAACCCAATGACAAACAAAAGCAAGATGATTGGTAAATGCGTGGATCACAGGTTTTTGATCAGACAGAAAGACACACACGAACACACTTACGCAAAGGCATGACACACAGACACACATTTCAAGGAGAAATCTTTGCCTTGATAAATTTGATTCACTTGTTTGATTATCGGGTAATTTTCATTTGTCAGTTATTTTCTTTCTTTCTTTTTTTTTTTTTTTTTTCGTTTCTTCTCTTTTTTTTCATTATAACTTCAATCAAAACCTCCATCACAACAATCCCCTCTGCTTTTCTACGATCACTTCAATCTCTTTTGGATTCAAATAGAACGAAACAAAAGAAAATAGGACAAAAACAACCATCCAACCAACAAAAACAACCTTAACCATTTACATTTCTAATAAACACTTCAGACATTTAGAAATCAGTCTGTCATCTAATCTTAAGATACATTTTTTTAACGTCGTCTTTTTTTATTGATGTTTTTTTTTTTTTTTGCCTTTTTAAAAAGCATAATAACCTAAATTTGACGGACCTTTTTTTGTTTAGATTTGTAAATTTAATTTTTTTTTATTTTGTAGTTATCTCCCTTTCTTTCTTTCTTTCTTTCTTTCTATCTTTCTTTCTTTCTTTAATTTTCCAGAATGAGGACAGACTGGGAGAAAATTATTCGGAAATTACCACTTGATGCAATTATCTTCTCCGAAATGAAAGAAATTCTTGAAACTAAGACAAAAAAGGTCAGTAAGACTTTTCTGTCTTTTACTAAGCATACATCAAATTTGGTACAAGGCTAGAAGAGGCACCCATTAAGAATCGAACACACTCTTCAGTATGATTCGATCTCCGCGACTAGCTTGCTAACCATTGCACCACTCTATGAAGACTCTAAAAACTAACCAGTTAAGTACTGGCACAAGGTCAGAAGTAAGGGGCACCCAGTGAGAATCGAACTCACTCTTCAGTATGATTCTATCTCCGCGACTAGCTTGCTAACCATTGCACCACTCTATGAAGACTCTAAAAACTAACCAGTTTAGTACTGACACAAGGTCAGAAGTAAGGGGCACCCAGTGAGAATCGAACTCACTCCTCAGTATGATTCTGTCTTCGTGACTAATTTGCTAACCATTGCACCACACTATGAACACTCTAAAAACCAACCAGTTTAGTACTGACGCAAGGTCGGAAGTAAGGGGCACCCAGTGAGAATCGAACTCACTACTCAGTATGATGTGATCTTCGAGACCAGCTTGTTAACAATTGCACTGCTCCATGATGCACCAAAAATCTAAGACCAGCTTAATACTGACACAAAGCTGCAAGTAATGGGCACCCAGTGAGAAATTAGCTCACTACTCTTTAAAAATGTAACACAAATGTGATGTACTACATTACAGACGCTCTTTTTCTTAACTAAGAAAAGTTACGTCACTTTTGTAATACATCCTCCCCTAAGGATGGCCCAAAGTTGGGCAGAAAGTACTTGGGAAATAACTAATTATGCAAGATTTATCAACCAATTCCCACCGAATATTATAAGATCAATACAGCAATTGGAAAGGATTAACAAAAAAATATGTAGACAAAAAATGTTAATTCTGGAGAAGCTGGGACGAGCTCATAAGTGATGTACTCCTATTGACCCCCACATATGGCCGTGCAAAAGCAGGACGATCAGCTCGAACATACATACAGCAGCTATGTGAGGATACGGGATGTAGCCCTGAAGACTTGCCAGAGGTGAGGAACGATCGGGAGAAGTAGCGAGAGAGGGTCAGGGATATCTGTGCCTGTGGCACGACATGATGATGATGATGATATTCAATTATATATATATATATATATATATTGCTATGGGGTTGTGAATAGCTGGGCATTTTGAGAGCCAATTGTCGAGCATGGAGGATGGTGATCTGTGATGTAGACAATTTAAAGTGTGGAGCTGGCTTAACCCACATCGGATAGATGCTGTCACATGCACACACATAATATCAATGATAGAGCATATCTAGATGTAAGTTAGAATAGTGTAGATGGAGTCAATGGTGCTTGCTGACTGTCATTCTCGCCTATGCGGTCATCAGATTATGATAATGGTGATGATGACTGTCACACCTTGATAGATGAGAGCCGTTTTTACAACGAAAATCATCACTCAAACATCCTTATAAACAACTGATTCACTCTTTAAAAATATTCAAGATACGTAAAATGATACGGTAGGAAAAAATACACATTTTTTAGCCTTAAAATAAACGACTCTAAAAAGATAGATAAGAACATTCTAGAATTTTCGGCTCAGATACTAATTAACAGAAAAATATTTAGGCTCCAAAATAAGTTAATATACGAATCTGATTGGCCAAGAAAAGTCTGCGTGCTTCAATTTTAGGTCCCGCAATAAAACCTAACGAAATCCTATTTTCTGATTCACTTTAGTTACCCCCCATAAGCAGAAATAACGAAGAATTTGATTAACTAAGGCATTCCACAATTAAAGGCAAGGACGGACAGCAGAAAGGCATCGAACACAGGACACAGAGCGAAGAAACATACGACGTTTTTTTTTGCCGACTACTGGAACGAGACACAGTGTCGCCAAAGTTCATAAAAAAACGCACGTGCGGACTTAAGAAAACAAAAGGCCCATAGTTACGGTCCCTCACATATATACACACACGCATACACATGTTTTTAAGTAAAGTCAATTTTTTATCCTCTTTACTTGGGCCAACGATGGACACAATGAGTCAATACGCTTTCCTAACATGAACACACACACACACACACACACACACGAGCGAACAAATCATATTTTTATTCAACTGGCCATAGCTGTATTTTCTACACCATCAGATCGTTTAGTGTCATATCAAGGACACTCATTGGGGAGGGGGTCTACAGCCCCAGCCGACTGGGCACTGGGAAAGGTATAAACTCCCTTATCATAGCTATGAGTTTAATAGTACCCCAAATGTTCTTTGACAGAAATGTCTTTGATATTGAATAATTAACGAATGTTGATATGCCATAAAACAAAGAATCCAAAATTGATCTATTTCAGCAAAAAGATGGAACCCTAACAAGTACTACTACAACAGAATGAACTTGGGAGTAATGCCAAATACCTCAGAACTCCAGGACTGGTTCCTTACCACCAGAAGTAAATTTGGCGACCGTAGTCGAAGGCGACCAAAAGGCCTCCTTTTCAACAGCTACAGCACCGATGTGTAGGGAAGAGCTCTACTCCATTCCCTGGATTGCTCCACTTTACTCTTGATACGTACCTTATATTGCAGAGTATAAAGCAAGTAGGTATCAAGTCCCATTTTTTATGTCTTTGGTATGACGCGACTTGGGATTGAACCCAGGTCTCCCGGACTATTAGCGAACACTCTACCCACTAGGCCAAACTTTACCCTTGATACGTACCATATATTGCTGAGTATAAAGCAAGTAGGTATCAAGTCCCATTTTTTAAAGTATTTGGTATGACGCGAACTGGGATTGAACCCAGGTCTCCCGGACCATTGGCGAACACTCTACCCACTAAACCAAACCAGGATACTAATTTTGTCCATATTAAAAGAAAGTTCCTGAAAGTCGGTGATCTTCATCGAAATTCTACAAGAAAAAATAAATTTACTCATATCAAGAAAATGAGACGTTCACTTTCTAGTGAGAGTAAAAACTCCCACTTGCGCAAATATTTTCATCGGAGGAGAATTTAATGATTATTGATGACTGCGGCCAGTAGCGGCATCTTTTGAGTGATACTGCTTGCATGTGTGGTCACACCGTTATTGGAAGCAACTTGCATACCTCGTCTGTATCAATTTAAGGTGGCATCTTTTCTCTTTCCCCATTGGTTCGACTTTAACAAGGTTCCTCTTTCGTGAGAACCCACCTCTGACATTGGCTATCAACAGCAGCGTTTTTACGGCTCTGCTCCAGCTGGTCTTCAATTTAAAACTGACCATTGAAATATGTAGCACTTATTCGGTGTCTACCTGCCGTGGCCTTTCAGCCTTCTACGGAGAGAGTGTGTTCGCAGTTTACAAACGGGTCAAGTTTGACTGACCTTTCTGTTATATCGGTTTAAGAAACTGAAAACCCTTTCTTCCTACTGACTTTTGCTTTCTATCCGTCAAGAATTGTGTAAAGTTTATTGGCCGTTCATTCTTTACTTACAAAGTTTCTGTCAAAAATGACGGAATCATTTATGTGTAGATCGGTACATCCGTGAATACTAGTCAAGATAGTGGCCCAGTCGGTTGGGGGCTATAGAATACACTGACTGCATCTTTGCAGGGGGGTAAAACTCCCCCAACGTGTGTCCTAGATATAACACTAAACAAACCGATCGTGAGGCTCCAATAATGCTGGAGCTTTGGGGAATACAGAGTACCCCTTTATTGCAATCACTCCCAGGTCCACTCTGGTCCGGAGTTGTAGCACCTGATAGTTTCTAATCTATGGGTTAAATAGAACTAAACAGTGCACTTATGTTAAAATGAATTGTTTGAAATAGAACTGTTTATACGTATAAATATGGACGTAGCGTTAAATAACCTACAGTGGTTGATGTGCCATAAAACCAAACTATTTAACTGTGTGCATATTAATCAAGATAGACGGAGATTTTAAATTCAACGTTTCTCTAAGACCGGGTTTCTCATCAAGTCAAAATAGCTCAGCCTACTCTACTATTTACCGATAGCCGGGAGGAAATAACTTGGTTCATGCCTTTTCGAAGAGAATAAGGGGGAAATCAAACGCAAACAAACTCGTCCAGAATTTTTGCGCACCCTTATCAATCTTTTTAAAAATTAATTTTCTCCTAAAACAATACTAGCAAGATTTTATTATTTCCCGTGCGACATTATATTATGAAAACGGATATTATAAGGTATTTTCTATTACCAAACTCTGCAGCAATCAATTTCTGAGACCAAAATTTAAATTGCATTAATGTTATTTTTCCTGCGTATTGATATGTTGAGATCTGGGGAATGTGAAGTACACTTTCATTGCCGTAACTGTTAACGTCCTATTTATGGGTCAAATACTTTTGTTTTGAAATTATTTATATTCAAATGAACCTTGTGCAAAAAAAAAAAAAAAACTCTTGAAAAAAACAACTACGCAATGAACGTGATTCCTTAACATCTAAGTATAAAATATCCCTTGACAGGTTGATATGCCGTTAAAATCAATCAATCATAGTTACATAGTTTCAAGCATATATATCTAAAACAAATAATTTTAGCACATTTTTATAATAGATCTGTTTAAAAATTATTCATACTTCGTAGGAATACTTGATACCTTATAACTATAGATTATTTGTATTGAGAATAGTCACTTGGCCCGGGAGACCGGGGTTCAATCCCAGGTCGTGTCATACCAAAGACTCAAAAATAGTTCTTGATGTCGCCTTGCTTAATTTAATACTCGGCATTATAAGGTACAGGTCAAGGGTAAATTGGAGCACCCCAGAGAAAGGAGTAGCACTCTCCCCTACACCTTGGTGTAGTAGCTAATGAAATAAGTGCCTTCTGGTCACCATCGACTACGGTCACCAACTTTACTTCAGGTATATATATATATATATATGTGTGTGTGTGGTCTACCAGTGATATTTGTATACTTCTCATAGACCCAACCAAGAATATAATCTAAGATAATGAACGAACTTCAATTAACGAAACGAAACACACTTCTTTATAAAAATATATCTCATTTTATTCTCGAAAGGGGCACACAGTTTGTTGTAAGTTTGGGAGATAGATGGAGAGACATATACTCAGAGAGGGGACTTTTTCTTGCCCCATATCTTCTTCCAGGAGCCAGTGGGTGCCAACGCTTGCACCGCCTTTCAAGCCGTATCATCAGAAACGACCATAATGCCTCTGATCGGCTGCGTATCCCTGGCTCGACTCGATTTTGACTGGACTCTGTCTAAATCTGACCGCGTGGTTCTCATATCACGGGGTCTCTTTCAGGTTACACACCTGCTCAACCGGCCTACCCCGACGCACTGCCACCCCCTGCTTACTAATCACAACGTGACAGCTTGTCAAAGCACACGGGGTCACCAGAAACGAACCCAGAATCCATATCAACAGTCATTATATAACGTATTGAGCACTCTTTATTTATAAATGTAGAGAAATATATATATATATTGATTTGGTTTGGTTGTGTTTTATGGCATATCAATCCTTGTGTTTCATTTAATGCCAAATATTGTTTATACATATATGTATATATTATATGATTTGTAATCGAATAGTTTGTTGGTTACATTATTTTTAAATGAGTCAGAGTTCATTGGTTTGCAACAAACTAAATGGTTTCAAGTATTTCTATCTAATACTAATAGTTCTGTTCGTAAATTCTTATTCAATTTAATATTCATCATTTGTTTGCACACAGTTAAATAGTTTCAAGTATAGTAAATTATTAAACAGTTCTATTTGACCCATAAAAAGGGCACTAATAGGAGCTACCACTCAGAGTGGGAGATGAAGCAATGGCAATGAATAGGTACTCCACATTCCCCAAATATTCAAGGAATGGAGCCTCACTATCAGAAGGTTCAATGTCATATCCAGGACTCTAATTGGGGTGTCTTTTTACCTTTCTGCAGAGATATAGGTAGCGTATTCTACAGCCCCAGCCGATGGGATATATATATATATATATATATATATATATATATATATATATATATATATATCCGTTTACAATTTCAAACGTAAATATCTCTATATCAATCTATCTATCAAAATCTCCACTCCACCTGTCTGTCTGTCCGTTTCTCTTTTTCTTTTCTCTTTCTCTTTCTCTCTCATTCTCTCTCCCTCTTACTCTCTCCCTCTCTCTATATATATATGTGTGTGTGTGTGTGTATATATATATATATATATATATATATATATATATATATATACACTCACTCTCTTACTCTCTATATATATCTGTGTGTGTACTTATATATATATACATATATGTGTACACACACACACACACACACACACACACACACACACATATATATATATATATATATATATATATATATATATATATATATATATAAAAAGTAAAATTCTGGTCAATCCAAGATGAAGAATAATTATTTTACCTATAAAATTACTATCCATATTTGTATTTAAGCAGTAAATTTTTAAATAGAATATTAAATAAAGTCGAAGAAACATATCTAAAATGACTCTCTCAACTCTAATTCAATAATATCTTCTTATTCCCGAAAAGAAGAATAAAGTAAATTTGTTGGATTTTTCCTTTGTTGCTTACCAATTTTTCGAAAATATCACTTGAGGTAACTTTCCTTGCAGAAGACAGGTACATCATTCAGCAAAGTTGATTAATTAAGCAAGTTGAACTTCTTCATTCGTACCAAAGGGAGGGAATTAATGGCATTTATTGCCGCCACATAAATATGTATATTGAATTCTTCTCAAAGTTGATTGGCTCCATGATAATTTGATTAACCAATGAAAAGAAGTAACCGGCCTTATTTGGCAGCCACTTATAACTTCAAAGGAAATGGCAGAAAATAAATGTTATTTATTGAACGCAATCTTTTCGGTTTACAAAGCTTTGCTAAGATGTGGTACAAGGTCAGAAATATGGAGCGCCTTGGAAGTGCCAATTTTTCTATTTCTTCCCACTTTATTTTCATTTATAAAAGTGTAAATAAACATGCAAGGTAGAATATCCAACAAAATGGAAAAAGAAATAAGACGTGAAAAACAATCTGGTTGATTGCTTGTATATTTATTATGACGTTTCACTCTCTACGATTGGTTGGGTTTAGTTTGGTTTGGTTTTATGGTAGATCAACCATTGAATATTATTTAAGGTCAAATCCGATTCATACATATATATTAAATGTATATAATTCATCCAAGTATTGCAATGTATCACTAACAATTTAATCAGTAATTTGTTTACACACAGTTAAATTATCAAACAGTTCTATTTCAAACAATTCAATTTAGCATAAGTCGTTTGTTTGCACACAGTTTAAATATCAAACACTTCATTTTGATCCATAGATAGGACCCTCTCAAGTGCTACTACTCCGGGTCAGATTGGACCTGGGAGTGATGGCAATGATGGGGTACTCTGAGACGAGCTGTATTAAAGTACATTATCCTATATTTGTCGGATAGTGGGAGAAATTTACTTAGTTTTTTGCTTAGATGTGGCACAAGGCCGTATGAATGAGATTCTAATGTAGAAAATCTTCTCATCGTGCACACGTATGCAAGACGTTTCTAATGGATATGTTAGTTTATGAGAGACTTCCACATTTGAGAAGAGTTCTTAGTGGTTGCCTGTGTAATATTAAACATACTTATATGTATGGAGGTAAGTTTAGAACATTGAGTACGCTGAACTATTTTGTAATGTTGTATTCAGTACGCTCGTGGTAAGTAGGGGATAAAAGTCCCTGTTGCTGACAACGAAACAGGTCTTGTCTCTTGACCTTCTTGCAAGTAAAGACAATGAGGTATTCAAACCTTTTTTCATATCAAGTTCGGCTGCTTTGGCAACGCCATCTAGAAGTCATTAACAGATTTTTTGTCATAGAGGGAAGGTTTATGAAAACAAAAAATAAATGACTTCCCTTGCACTAGGGGCGTCTCTTTCTAGATCACGTATACGTTGATCACATCAGAGACCATAGTTCATTCTTCTTCCCTTTTGGTTCCTGTTCTTTGAACAGATAAGACCCCTCTTCTCGTGATTAGAAGAGAAACCCTGTCTCCAACTCGGACGAGGTTCTTTATTTCAGCTTGCCATTAAAATGAAAACCAGTGGACTATTAAATTTTTATCAATTTTGTACGTCTTCTTTATGCATTGCGTGTCAGGAACACTGTTTGTGCAATATTATATTGGTTTGGCTGGGTTGGGTTTGATGGCATATCAACCTTTGTGGGTTATTTAATGCCAGATCCTCTTTATACATATATATTAAATATATAAGATTTGGTTTGGTTGGAATTTATGGAATATCTGCCTCTGTACGTTATTTAATGCCAAATCTTCTTTGTACATATATATTTGATGTATATGATTTGGTTTGGTTTGGTTGGGTTTTAGAGCATATCAAGCATTGTACGTTATTTAATGACAAATCTTCTTAATACATACATATTAAATATATATGAGTTGGTTTGGTTGGGTTTTATGGCATATCAACCATTGTTGGTTATTTAATGCCAATTCCTCTTTAGACATATATATTAAATATATATGATTTGGTTTAGTTTGGTTTGGTTTTATGGCATATCAACCATTGTAGGTCATTTAATGACAAATCTTCTTTATACATATATATCAAATATGATTAGTAAATATGTTTTGTTCAAAATATCTTTAAATAAGCCTGAGCTCATTTGTTGATTTTTTTTTTTTTGTTTTTTTGTTTTTTTGCACACGGCTAAGTTGATCCAAGTATTGCTACGTATAACTAACAATTCAGTTAAACATCAGTCATTTGTAAACACACAGTTATATGATCAAACAGTTCTATTTCTAAAAATTCAATTTAGCAAAAGTCAACAAAGTTAAATGGTTCCAAGTATTGCTATATATTGCCAACAATTCAATTAAATATCTGTGGTGTGTTTAAAAACAGTTAAATGTAAAAACAGTTCTATTTCAAACGATTCAATTTAGCACTCAGTCAGTTATATTTGACCCATTGCTTGCACCCTATCATGTGATACCATCTCGGGTTACAGTGGACCTGGGAGCAATGGCAAAGAAAGGGTACTCCACATTCCCCAAATCTCCAAGACTGGAGCCTCCCCATCAGATTGTTTAATATCATATGCTGGACGTTCGTCGGTTGGTGGAGTCGTACCCTTCTGCAGTGATGCAGTCGGTGTATTCTACAACCCCAGCCGACTAGGCTGATGTATTGTTATATCATTCCTACATATATATATATATATATATATATATATATATATATATATATATATATATATATATATTAAATATCTTTTATGTTCATATGTGTTTATTCTTTGTGTCCGTGAATACACTGATGCTAAATTTGGAACCTGGTGTGTGCTGAAACGACTAAATATCTTCCCTAGCACCAAATGCTTGTAAAATCTCCAAAAACCGGTGACAGTTGCGGTAGAAGTTATCCCAGAAAATTAATAAACCTTTGTCAAATTCATAGCAATTTATTTTACGTCACCATTAATTTTTAAATATGAAACTGGAATTATTTAATTGAAATTGTAATATTATTTTGAATTTTTATTTATTCGTTTTTTAGATTAAATATTGTCAACCATTATTCGTTTTTGACAATTTCCTTCATCTTTAAACAAAGATGAAAGAACTTGCTTTATTTAAATTGTTATAGCAGCAGTAGCCAGAGCATTTATTACTGATATTTGTGAAGGAATTTCAGTCTTTTTCATAGATAAGAAATTTCATTTTCTTTTTTGCTCGGCAAGCGATATATATATATATATATATATATATAGAGAGAGAGAGAGAGAGGGAGAGGATGTAGAGAAGAAATATTGAAGGTGTAGAAACGGCACGGAATAAGATTAGGAAACAAACGTTGGTCATCATAACAACTAGAAACTTATCGGACAAAATGTGGCAAAGGTTAAAAAAATGAAATATTCACGAAATCAAGAAGAAGATTCTTCGTGTAAATGTGTGTATATATATTAAAGATGAGTTCAAATGTCCTCAGTGTGTACGTCTTTTGTATGAATTTGCGATGAGTATTTTTTGCATTTTGGTGAAAGACAAACTTAACTACCAGCTTGATTAAATAAGAATTTTGATCTTTGATTTCATCTGAGAAACCCAAGATCGAATATGTGTCTGACAGAGATGTTTAGTAAATGGCAGTGATTGACCAAGTCTTGAACACACTGACTGTGAAGATTTCTTAGCCATTTTTGTACAAAGCAATAAGGCGCCAACGTCACCAAAAATTTAGATTTTTTTCTCTCAGTTGCTATTGATCAAAATAGGCAGTTTTTCTGGTCACGTAATTGCTCTGGACTACGTCCGTATGAGTGTTAGCTTGTGCTCGACCTGATTCTTTATATACAACTCCATCATTATTTTTTTCAATATTAATAAAAACGAAAAGACGTTTTTATCTAGTGTCTACTAGGAAGAGTATAAAAAAGAAGCACCTCGCTATGAGTCTGCATGTGGGTGGCTCAAGGCCACTCTAACGTCATTGCATTGCTCAAAAAACAGCTGCATGTTTCAGCAAGACCCTAAAACATCTGAGCAGCCTTCTCTAGAGTCACAGTGCTCATCCAAAAATTGGGAAGGGTCTGGAAAAGGTGAAACAAATACCTGGAAGTGTGGCGTACCTCTTCATTGGCATTCTCAACAGGTACACTTAGGCTCTGAGTGGTAGTGCCTGTTAGGATTCCATCTATGCCTGGGTTGCACTGAAACCATTGGATGTAGCATGATGAATGGTAGGCAAAGTGTGTAAATCCCAAAACAGGTGAATCCAAAGGCTGGTCAGTGCAGCTCTTTACCTAATGCTGGGAATAAGAGCCCCAAAGATCACTGAATCAAACAGTTCAGTCAGGACACTATAGCTATTCATTTATAAGGGTGGTATCTACCCGCGAGAAAAATAGCCATCGAAAGATAAACATGACTACGATTCAAATTGGGTGTTCAAACTGCATCACGGTATATTTTCAGTGAATGCTGGAAACTTTTACACGCACCAAACATTAACTATTACAATTAAGAGATAACCGATTGCTAAAAATTTGTGGGATTTGAAAGGTTTTTATGAAGTCAGTGGCTAAGGGCAAGACTGTGTTGCCGTAAGATATCTGACTCCATATTTTGGTTATTTTGCTTTACCCCACGTTGACTGGCTGGCGCAATGCCTTGCCCAAAGAAGGTCCATAAGAAATATGCAAAGAAAAGATAGAAACAGATAAAAGACGAAAATATTTCTTTCATACTTTCCTTTATTTACCTGGTGAATGGACTAACCAACGCTACGTCTAAAGACACAGCGTGGTGCCCAAAACACCAGATAGTAAAAACGGTGTTGTCGGTTCGACGTCACTACCCGAAAAGAGGTCGGTTCACAGAAAACCTGAGTATTTATCCCTCTTCACCGGCTCCAAATTCGCTACTCGAAAATCCTTCTAATTTTGGCGCGACCGCTTCTCATTGGCTACTTTACATTTTATTATTTTTCTTTTTTCTGATTTTAACCGGATGGATGCGTGGAGCCTTATGCGTGGCGACGCATTTATACATTTTGTATCCGGTTGGGAGTTTTTTTCTGTTAATTCCTAAATCGCCACAAATTCGACAACCCAAAAACACGTTTCTACAATGCTCCATCAAAATCCTATTGGGTAGTTTTGTCCCCGGCTATGAATGGGACAGATTAAGCTGTTTAGTCTTAATAAAGAGATCAGCCTGAGAGAAGAAAGGGCTGAATAG
Organism: Sepioteuthis lessoniana; assembly: GCA_963585895.1. Lineage (NCBI taxonomy): Eukaryota > Metazoa > Mollusca > Cephalopoda > Myopsida > Loliginidae > Sepioteuthis > Sepioteuthis lessoniana. Next base: position 115,532 of record CAUZXS010000728.1, read on the forward strand.
TGATTTTAAAAAACGCTGAATAAGTCAAGTCAAAGTCTTTCATTTTTTACTGGTAACATGTAATATAGTAGAACCTATCACATCATTTGGAGAGGAGATGGGTACTGCCAAGCAATCCTCCCATTGCCAAAGAAATGTTATAAATTTAGAGAGTTTTCTGGTAACTTTCTGCGTTTTCTTGTTAGTTTGAACCTAAACCAGATATACAAGAGCCAACATCACTACGTAATGAGCCTTTACATCTACCCCTGTATTTATTAAAACACTTGAAATAAAGTATCTCGAAGGATTTTATTTGTATTTTTGCATTTCTGTTTTGGCTTGTGTTTGCAACTTGGCTAAAAGTAGCCGTTGGTAATAAACCTCTAAATTGGACTTCCTGTTCAATATGGAAGAAACCTAATTGTCTTTCGGAGGTGCATTCTGGGAAAACTGTTAAAATGGAGAGAAGGATTTCCATAAAATGTTTTCCTCTAACTGCCTCAAAGCATACAGAATATTTTATTGTATCCGTTAATTGAGATGACAAAAGAAACATTTATGCAAAATCCTTTCCATTTAAATAATATTTGTAATTTTTTCTTTTTTTTTTTTTTTTAGGGTGGTATTTTACAAAAATTCAAATTAGTCTGGTTTTTTGGGGTTTTTTTTAATGATTTTTTTTTAAATACAATTTTAAGTTAATTAAATTTTCATACTTTTTCATATTCTATCCATCCATAAAGAATATTTTTTGAAAAAAAATATAGAAAAGTTAAAAAAAACCTATTATTAAAAAAGGTACAATGGAACGGAATTATTAGGGTATAATCATTTGTTATTGTTTTTGCTGAGAAGTATGAAAATAATGAGGAGGCCAAGAATGATTTTAATACACCCTAATATATATATATATATTTATATATATATATATATATATATATGTGTGTGTGTGTGTGTGTGTGTGTGTGTGTGTGTGTGTGTGTGTGTGTGTTCATGTATGCGTGTATGTGCGTAAAATCATCTGAGGGGTCACAGTCAAGGCTTCGCTCCAGACGATTTCAGAGGATCAAGAAATGCGAATCATTTGTAAAGATGCAGTAGCCATTATATATATATATATATATATATATATATATATATATATATATATATATATATACGTGTGTGTGTGTGTAAAACTACACTAGTGTAAAAAACTCTAAACGAGTAAAATAATGATTTTGATACACCCTAATATATATATATATATATATATATATTTATATATATTTTCAAAGTGAATTAGTCTACTGAGAGATTGGTATTTTTCTAATAATTATTTATTTGGTTCTTACATATGTGTATGTCTCCAGCTTGTAACATTCGTCAGGGAACATATGTGGCACAGGGTCATGTAAATGGAGCACCCAATGAAACTGGAACATACAATATCTGAAGAAAGCTACAAGCTGGAAATATACATATATGTAAGAACAAAATAAATAATTCTTTTAAAAAATACAAATCTCATAGAGGACCAATTCATTTTAAAATATTTACTTTTTTTTCTCTTTGGACCTACATCGAAAAAATTTCAACATATATATATATATATATATATATATATATATATATATATATATATATATAACTTTAAAAAGAACTTGAAAAGAACATCTAAGGTTTACTTATATAAACATATATATATATAAGGATCTTTCAATAAATAAGGTGAATTTTGCCAAAAGAGTTGGCAATAGGAAGCATTGTTTACAGTTGTACCTTTCTCAAGGGGAAACATTGGAGATGAGTCCTTTCATATTATAGAACTCTATAGTGTGACTTTTAAACTGAACGCTGCACCCAGAACTTTTTCTTTACCGGAGAGTCAGTGTGTTTCCACTCCGTAGATAGTCTTTTCGGTTCAGGCTCGTAGTGTCAAACCTATATTTATCCCATCTGTAAAGATTTTTTTCAAGAAAACATTCTCATCCGTAAAAAATGGTTTGAACTTCTCAACCGCTAAAGATTTTATGACAGACCTCTGTTCAAACCTGAAACATTCAGTTTTATTGAATAGCCTCAAAACAAATATTTTATGAGATTAATATATATATATATATATATATATATCATCATCATCATCATGTCGTGCTGGTAGCACGGATATCCCTCACCCTCTCTCGCCACTCCTCCCTATCGTTCATCGCACTAGGCAGGTCTTCTGATCAACATCGCGTATCCTCACATAGCTGCTGAATGTATGTTCGTGCTGGTCATCCTGCTTTTGCATGGCCATGTGTGGGGGTCCATAAGAGTACATCTCTTATGAGTTCGTCCCTGTTTCTCCAGCAGTGTCCTGCATGTCTGGTTCGTCTAACTTGAATAGTTTTCGTGATAGGAGGCAGGTGGCCGTACAGTTGGTGTCTTGTGGGGTGTTGCCGCCAGGACTTGTTCAAGATTGCTCGCAGCATTCTTGTGAAATTGCCGTCTAGCTTCTTCTCCAGACGTTTTGTTAGAGTCCGTGTAGTGCACCCATATAGCAGTATCGATGTGACCGCTGCCTGGAAGAAACTGCGTTTCATTTTATCGGTTAGGTCTGATTTCCATATAATCGATAGCCTATTGATAGCTGTCCATGCTTTCGTTAACCTCGTGTCGATGTCCTTTTCGGTTAATGCGACGCTGCTTCCTAGGTAAGTGAATTTGTCTACTAGTTTAAGTGGGGTTCCTTCTAGAGTGGAGATGTCCCCCGTTTGGTTATAGCACATATATTCCGTTTTGTGTGCATTAACATAGAGGCCTATGCCTGCGGCTGCTCGTTCCAAACTATGCAGTAGTGTTTCGGCTTGGTCGGGTGTATTTGCCAGTATCGCTATGTCATCGGCGTAGTCGGCGTCTGTAATTGTTTTTGCGGGGTACCTTCTGCTTCTTTTCTTCGTCAGCTCAAAGCCATTCTCTCTGATTTTGCCAATCGATGTTCTAAGTACTTAGTTTAGACAAATGATAAAGAGGTACGGAGCCAGCGTTTCCCCTTGTAGTACTCCTGCTACAATGTCGAAGTATTCTGTGTCTCCATCTGGTGATCGTACTTTTACTTTGGTGTTTCTATAGAGAATTGTAATTGCTGCTACGGTTTCTTTAGGTATGCCGTACGCTAATAGGATTTGCTCCATCTTTCCTCTGTGAATGGAATCGAAGGCCTTGGTAAATTCGACAAATATTAGTGCCGCTAGTAGGTTTTTTGCCGGTACACCTTCAAGGATTTATATATATATATATATATATATATATATATATATATATATATAATGATAATAAATAAATATATATTCGATATATATATATATATTTAATCCATGGAAAATATTCTGCAACCCTAGGTTTCATGAAGTTTTTTGTAAAACAACTATCATCAGGCAGTTAAGAAGATGGAATGAATTGAAAATCGAAAATACGACAAAATACAGGCAAAAACCGTTAGGATTTCGTTTGTGTGTGGTTGTAAGTGTGTGGGTGTGTGCGTATGTGTGTATGTATTATAGTTACGTGTGGGTGTGTGTTTTTTGGTTAAGTCAGGTCAGGAACGTAAAGCATTGGGTTTAGCGGAAAAGTATTCAAGTGTTGATTAATTCGTTACATTATTTCTTTAGGGGACTATAGCTATGGAACAAAACATCATCCCTGCATGTCGGGGAGAATGAATAAGAATTTGATTTGTAAGCGTGTATGAAGGGTTGTGCTATGGTAGACTAGAATTACAGTGGGTATAAGTAAGGTTATATTGTATTGTAATATGTTGGTGTAATATTTTGGGGAGGGAATTGTATCATAACAATAATAATAAATAAATGAAATATTGCGTAAATATCATATACTATGGATCTCATAGGTGGTATGTACGTATTAGAATAATAAAGGGTTAAATAATTGTTAGCGTGTTTGTATACGAAGATGATTATAACTGAGGGGTAGGGTGTCGTCATTGAAAATTTTTTTTAAATTGATAAAGGAACTTGAGGGTGGGTTTGGGAGGCAGTTGGAAGGATTTGGGTTGTTATTTAATAGTTATATGTTTTTTGTTGATGTGTGGCAAATACACTATTGTAGAAAGGTTTAGAGTGAATTTAGTAGGTGAGGTGAATGGAGAGCGTTTGGGCCTATTTTTAATGCTCGTAAAAAGTTAAAATGGTGGAGGCGTGTGGATATATTGTGTGGCTGATGTGATGGTTGGAGGAGGAAAATGGTACTTAGGGTGCTTCAGTTTTTTGGGGATTTTTTTATATACATATATACACGAGGTATTAGGTGGGTTGTATGTGTGGTTTGAAGTGTGAAAGAAGAAGTTTGTTCTCGTGCCTACATTTTGAAAGGATTTCAAAGTTTTATTTAGTAGGGTGTTTTGTGATGGATAGTTGATGGTACCCTCCGTTGCGCCAACCATCACATCCGTTATAATCATTTTCGTACACAAACACACTATTATTTAACCCCTTTATTATTTTATTACATTAAATAACCCTTAAAGTTTGATATGCCATTAAACAAAGAAACCAAACAATCCTCTGAAGACCTTATGTTTTTTTTGTATTTGTCCTTTTTCATATATATATATATATATATATATATATATATATCATCATCATCATTAAGTCACGCAGCTAGTACAGATTTGCCTGAGTCTCTCTCTCTCTCTCTCTCTCTCTCTCTCTCTCTCTCTCTCTCTCTCTCTCTCTATTTGTTCCTATCATCCATCACTTCCGACAGGTCTTCCAGACAACATCCCGTGTCTGTACAGAGCTATTGTAGGTAAGTTCTTGTTGGTCGGCCAACACTGGCACGTCCATGTGAAGGGGTTCATAGCAGAACGTCAATTATGAGTTCATCCTTGCTCCTCCAACAGTGTCCCACAAGTCTCGTTTGTCTTATTTGGATGGTTTTAGATATAGGGGGTAAATGGACGCACAGCAACTGTTTTGTAGGGTGTTGCTTCTGGAATTTGTTCAGTATAGCTCGTAGCATTCTTGTACTGTTCTCATTTAGCTTTTTCTCTATGTTTTGTCTGTGTCTATGTGGTGCATCTATACAGTAGTATTAACACAACCGCTGCTTGGAAGAAATCCAGTTTTATTTTATCGAATAGGTCAGAATTTCATATGATTGATAGCCAATCAATAGCAGTCCACACTATCGCTAGGCGCATACTGATGTTACTTTTAGATAAGAAGCTACCTTTGTTTAATGACATATAAAATCTCATGGGTTATTTTATGTCAAAACCATCTTTGTAGAAAGAGAGGCACGGTACTATTTAACGCATAACTAGGACAATAAGGGTTCATGCCTTTTCCAAAAATATTACTCCTTAAGAGAACATGATTAAGTGACTGGATTATAAATATATAAAGTTTACATGTTCAATTCAAGTTCTTTTTCGATAAGGTTGGTTTTCGTTTGTTATGAAATAGCCGAGGGATTTCGGTTCATGCCTTTGAGTTTAGTTAGGCTGAGAACCTTTCGGCTCAGCGCATGGGTTAGTTGGGTGCAACCTTGATGCAGGTGGTAACGCGTGAGCGCGCACAGAGCGGACATGTCACTCAGATGTCACAACACTCCGAGACAAAACGGGTGACAGGGTGCGGGTGACGTCACGCACCGGAAGTGCGCAGAGGTTTGTGGAGATTTGAACGAAGTTAGAGAGTCGAGTACTAGACACCGGACGAAGACGGTCGACTTTTGGAGCTCGCAGACACGAGGCGAATTTGCGCCCTATGAGGGCCGCTCGAGTTGGGGGCCAAATGAATAAGACAGCATAGAAGATTGCGTTTCTCCTCCTTACGTCGAAACCTTTAACTCAAAGTTAATAAAAGGGTTTCGTAATTGAACAAGAAGTCGTTACGTGTTTTCGAATTCAGAGATTCCTATGTTCTTTATATATTCTATAGTAATGAACATTATATGTTCATTTCGCACATAGTGTTAATTGCGAATATGGTACACGTTATGTCAGAAGAATGGTGGGAACTGCCTTCATATATATATATATATATATATATATATATATTTCATTAAACATAATAGACATTTTATGCCTACATATTTTCATCTGGATCCGTTCGAATTCCCGTATTACTTTTATCGTATTCAGGGGGAAATTGATTTATGTATTGTCCATAGTTGTATGTAAAATTCTCACCGACAACACAACAATTCGGGGGGGGGGAGTAAGTGCTAATGTACTTAAATGTCTTTAGCTACTGGCACTATTTACAGAATTACATTTAAAAGCAAACGCCATATTCTTCAACGGCAAAGACGTCCTTACACAGTTGTAATTTGCTAAAACAAGTTACATCACTTTTGTAATAGATTCTCCCCTGATGATGGCCAAAAGTCGGACAGAAAGTACTAGGGATACATACAACTATGGACAATACCTAAATCAATTCCCCCCGAATACGATAAAAGTAATACGGGAATTCGAACGGATCCAGAAGAAAATATGTAGGCATAAAATGTCTATGATGTTTAATGAAATTTGCATTAACGAAGAAATGCTGCCTAAATATATATATATATATATATATATATATATATATATATATATATATATAAGAAGTTTATGGTACTTACGAGCTCACTTGGTGAGTTAATGTAGGACCAAATGTTGCAGTATTATTAAATCGTGCTCAATATCAATAATAGTGCATATATATACATATATATATATATAGTACTATCTGTGATCCTGTGTTTCATGCAATCAGCAATCGTCGGACAGAGTGAAGGTATTTAAAAAACGATTAATATGGTTAATTTTTGTTTGAAAAGTGGGGGTTATTTGTGTGTATGGGTGTGTAAGTTTGTGTATTACTGTATGCCAGTGTGTTTGTGTATGTGCTATCGCTTTGCACGTACATGTTTGTGTACGTACTGGACAGCATCTTTACATATTTACACATATTTCCACTGGTGGGAAGGGGTGGAACAAAGGAAAAGAATGTGAGAAGAGAAGAGTGGACGAGGGAGGAGGGAATTGATTGTCGCCATCAGATTTTCTTCTTTTTTTTTTCTAACTTTATGGTGGCTAAAGGTTTATTTTGATTTGAATATGAAATGTCTGTTTTGGTGGGGGGATTCTGTTGAGTGATGATGATGATGATGATGATGATGATGATGATGATGATTAAAATTAAAATCATCCTCACATTACCTTCTTTTTTTAAGTGGTATAGTATTTATGAGCAGGTAATAAAAATGATAGGTTTTTGATGTCTTTTGGAATATATATATAATAACAACAATAATAGCAATAATGATATAAGAATAATATATATATATATATGGCCCAAAGTCGGACAGAAAGTACTAGGGATACATACAACTATGGACAATACATAAATCAATTTGACTAAAAGTAATACGGGAATTCGAACGGATCCAGAAGAAAATATGTAGACATAAAATGTCTATTATGTTTAATGAAATTTGTATCAACGAAGAAATGCTGCCAATATATATATATATATATATATATATATATATATATATATATATATATATATATATAAAATAAAATAGTAAAATGATAAAATTAACAGTTATGGTCATAATGGTCTTTGGTAATACTTATGGGTGCTCATAATGCGATAATGTGAGAAAAAACAGCGCTTATAATTATTGACAATACTAAAATTTTACTTCGATTTACTGGCAATACTTATGGGTGTCCATAATGTGAAAATGGGAGGTAAATGGTACTTACTGTCGATGGTTCTGTTGTATAATTAGTGCGGCGTCGGTAACTGCTGATGGATGGTGTGGCAATAAGAAAGGTGTTGGAGAAACAACAGGGATATGGTGAAAGGGCAAGGAGATATATTGTCATCTATAGACAGACTGTTTCGTTGTATCACAATTCTTTAGTCTTACTTGACACGCGAGATGCTTCAAGCCGGGATCGAAACCCTGTCAGATATCTTACCAAGAGCTATCACCATTCTCAACGTAAGCGAAGGAATTTTTAGGTATATATTCATATATACACTTATCGGTTACCGAAATTATCAGTTCATGAGAAGAGCTTTGCACTTACGTGTATATATCAGCCGGCAATTCTTCATTCGTGCGCTTAATCCACTGAAGGGAGCATATATATATATATATATATATATATATATATATATATATATATATATATATATATATGCGTGTGTGTGTGTATGTGTGTGTGTGTATTTATATATTTGATTGAATATAATAGACATTTTTTGACTACATATTTTTTTCTTAATCCTTTCGAATTGCCATATTGTTCTTATGATATTCGGCGGGAATTGGTTGATAAATCTTCCATATCTAGTTATTTCCCAAGTACTTTATGCCCAACCTTGGGCCATTATCAGGGGAGGATGTATTACAAAAGTGATGTAACTTTTCTATGTACATTACTACTTTGTAAGAATGAGCGTTTGTACTGTTGTATTGTGTAGCGTTTACTTTTCGAATTTGTTTCTACACATTAAGAACATACAACCCAAACTTAATAGAATTAATTTTGAAACCAGTGCTAATATACTTAAATGTCGCTATTTATAGAAACAAATTTGTGCGTCTCATTCTTCAGGACATATATTGGGTTGTGCATATTCCATTTGTTCATACGGTCAAATTTCAATTTCTTGCACAATTCCCAGTTGATCACCTTGCCCACCCAATCGTGTCTTGTCTTATTCTCTGTCTGTGCTAGTTTACTGTATCCGCTTATTATGCAATTGATCGTTTCGACTCTATCACCATATAAACTACATCTGCTGTTTGGTTTCGTCTTATCTATTCTTCCTTTGATAAAGATTGGTCCTTATGGCGTTGTTTTAAACTGCTTCTTCTTATTATTATTGTTATTTAATTGAGACCATATAATTGCTTGAAAAAGGACCTATTTCACCATAAAATAGCCGAACTAGGTTTGACATGCCATAAAACAAACTGTACTAATCGTTTTTGATTAAATTTTGAAACAAAAAGACATCATGGATGTGTTGTGATATAATGGTTACTGTTACAACAAATGGACACGGCGACACGAGTTCAAATCCTTGACGATACTGTTTGCATTTCACATAGCGCTAATTACCTTGAGAAAGGCATAAATCCAATTATTCTTTCTCTAGGAATTTGTAAATAATAATTCAGACTGAGTTCTTTAGCCTTAGTTTGGAAACCAATACAGGGGAAGGAAAACTGCAATCAAACCTGTTAAACTCTGCTTAAAAATAGACCTTGTGTCACATCCTGACCGTGCGGATGGGTTGGGTAAATACATAAAAAAACATCATTATGATCTATTATAGAATTAATAAATGTGGTACCCGTGGTGTAATGGTTATCGGAGGAGGAAATGGACACGGCGACAGGAGTTCAAATCCTGGGAGAGACTGATTGCATTTCACATAGCCTTAATACACTTGGGAAAGGCATGAATAGTAGGGCAGACTGGGTTCTTCAGCCTTGATGAGACAACTAGTCTAGGAGAAGGAAAACTCTGAATTCAAACCTGTTAAACTCCGCTTAAGAATTGACCTTGTGTCATATCCTGCCCGAGCGGGCGGGGGGTTGGTAAATATGAATAAATGTTAATAACTGAAAGAAAATTCTTATTGAAAAAGCAAAAACACAATTATCAGCAGTCAATGAAAGTACTCTATAAGTATTTGCCAAATCTTATTGGGAGATGTGTAATCCCAAAGAGTCTGAGTATATGACATTAACAAAAGCCTTACAATGAGTTTAACCGAGTCCAGAATTAAATCTCCTTGGCAATTGAACGCAAATACATCTGAGTGTCAAGAGCGACAATAGCCTCTGTGTCTCTGCGTACAGAATTCAATTGTATGAGTATAAATGTATATTGATTCGAGATATTGATCTGGTCACTGGACATTGACAAATGTACCACAAGAGAAAGTGGTTTGAAGACAAGGCTGCTTCCAAAAAAGCAACTATAGCACGACCATCAAATATGATTTAAAAAAAGACAAAAAAAAAATGTCTACTCTTTCCGCTTATTATTAAATCTAAGATTTAATAACTCCAAATAATTTTCCTCGTAAAACACGTGAGGAAGCTCTGGGTTAAATTCAGCGAATTGAGCTGAAAGGAATTGAAATATCAAGAACGAAACTATTTTTTAGTTTTTTTTTTTTTTTTACCGGATCTCACATTTCAAATACAATTGTAATAATGTTGTTACCAGGGTGAATCAAATATTTTGCAATATTTTGAAAATGTGAGGCAACTAGCTCTCCTGATACTCTCCAATTGCAACTCACCGGATTTCGCTCTATAGCTTGAAGCACTGCCTCAGAGTCCATGGTTAATAGACCTACCTGACCTTATTTGATCGTCGAAGTCCTTGCAACCCAAAAGGCGAAATTTCTCGAACCATTTAGTTTCTCTGCTGTGATCAACTGCGCCGTCACCATTCGCACAACGAATGTTTTGGCTACCTCCGCGGCGTTATAATCTACTTTGAACAAATAAAGTATAAATTCCCTAATTTGACTATATTGCACGTTCATTTGAGTGACTTCCAAATCACATACGAAGTATGGCAATGCACAATGTGCCAGCGCACTGACTACCACAATACTACCAACTACAGCGAGTACCTATTTGCTTGAGTTGAAGATCACACCTAAGATTTGTTTTCGTATTATTACTGCTCTTTCTCCTGTCATCACACGAAACTCTGAATGCTATGGTCAAGCTTGCATATAGAAATTAATGTTAAGCTCAAGTTTATATATATATATATATATATATATATATATATATATATATATATATATATATATATAAACTAATGTTTGGTGCAAACTTCTACTGTGAAATCAATGTTATGCTCAAACTTGTATATAGAAATTAATGCTATGTTCTAGCTGGTATCGAGAAACCAATGTTAATTTTAAGTTTGTATATTAAAAGTAACAAGCTTAAATATAGAAATTAATGTTGTGGCCCAAACTTGTATAAAGAAATTAATGTTAGGCCCAAACTTGTATAAAGAAATTAATGTTTGGCCCAAACTTGTATAACGAAATTAATGATAGGCCCAAACTTGTATAAAGAATTTAATGTTTGGCCCAAACTTGTATAAAGAAATTAATGTTAGGCCCGAAGTTGTATAAAGAAATTAATGTTAGGCCCAAAGTTGTATAAAGAATTTAATGTTTGGCCCAAAGTTGTATAAAGAAATTAATGTTAGGCCCAAACTTGTATAAAGAAATTAATGTTTGGCCCAAACTTGTATAACGAAATTAATGATAGGCCCAAACTTGTATAAAGAATTTACTGTTTGGCCCAAACTTGTATAAAGAAATTAATGTTAGGCCCAAAGTTGTATAAAGAAATTAATGATAGGCCCAAAGTTGTATAAAGAATTTAATGTTTGGCCCAAAGTTGTATAAAGAAATTAATGTTAGGCCCAAAGTTGTATAAAGAAATTAATGTTAGGCCCAAACTTGTATAAAGAAATTAATGTTTGGCCCAAACTTGTATAAAGAAATTAATGTTTGGCCCAAAGTTGTATAAAGAAATTAATGTTAGGCACAAACTTGTATAAAGAAATTAATGTTTGGCCCAAACTTGTATAAAGAAATTAATGTTTGGCCCAAAGTTGTATAAAGAAATTAATGATAGGCCCAAACTTGTATAAAGAATTTAATGTTTGGCCCAAACTTGTATAAAGAAATTAGTGTTTGGCCCAAAGTTGTATAAAGAAATTAATGTTAGGCCCAAAGTTGTATAAAGAAATTAATGTTTGGCCCAAACTTGTATAAAGAAATTAATGTTAGGCCCAAAGTTGTATAAAAAATTTAATGTTTGGCCCAAACTTGTATAAAGAAATTAATGTTAGGCCCAAAGTTGTATAAAAAATTTAATGTTTGGCCCAAACTTGTATAAAGAAATTAATGTTAGGCCCAAAGTTGTATAAAGAAATTAATGTTAGGCCCAAAGTTGTATAAAAAATTTAATGTTTGGCCCAAACTTGTATAAAGAAATTAGTGTTTGGCCCAAACTTGTATAAAGAAATTAATGTTAGGCCCAAACTTGTATAAAGAAATTAATGTTAGGCCCAAACTTGTATAAAAAATTTAATGTTTGGCCCAAACTTGTATAAAGAAATTAATGTTTGGCCCAAACTTGTATAAAGAAATTAATGTTTGGCCCAAACTTGTATAAAGAAATTAATGTTAGGCCCAAAGTTGTATAAAGAAATTAATGTTTGGGCCAAACTTGTATAAAGAAATTAATGTTAGGCCCAAAGTTGTATAAAAAATTTAATGTTTGGCCCAAACTTGTATAAAGAAATTAATGTTAGGCCCAAAGCTGTATAAAGAAATTAATGTTAGGCCCAAAGTTGTATAAAGAATTTAATGTTTGGCCCAAACTTTTATAAAGAAATTAATGTTTGGCCCAAAGTTGTATAAAGAATTTAATGTTAGGCCCAAAGTTGTATAAAGAAATTAATGTTAGGCCCAAACTTGTATAAAAAAATTTAATGTTTGGCCCAAACTTGTATAACGAAATTAATGTTAGGCCCAAACTTGTATAAAGAATTTAATGTTTGGCCCAAACTTGTATAAAGAAATAAAACTTCGGCCCAAGCTTGTATAAAGAAATTAATGTTAGGCCCAAAGTTGTATAAAGAATTTAATGTTAGGCCCAAACTTATATAGAGAAATTAATGTTAATTTCAAATTTTTATATTGAAAATTACATTTGGCTCCTGTTTGTATATAAAAATTAATGTGAGGTTCAAAATTGTTTATAAAAATTGATATTCTGTTATATGTAGTAACTACCAAATACAATTTCCTATAATATTAATTATAGTCAAAATTAAAGTTGAGAAAATTTTATGCATTTGTAGGTAGACAATAAATAATTGTCTCCCTTGAAGAATAAGCTTTTTTTTCTATTTTTGTATCATTTCACATACTGCAATATGCGCATATTGGATCATATTCACATTCCTTTTTCAATAGTTCTCATACTATATGTATATATATATAACGTTTCTGTTTGTGTAAAGGAACTTATCTTGTCTTTCCTTCTGTTGTGGTCAGTGTTAGTATTTTGGTGATATACAAATGCTGATATTGATCCGTGGTGAGCGGGAACCTTATGTTGCATACCCATATGCAGATGCAGGCATGCAAAATCATAACGACCACACAATAAAGACGAGCGACACAGTTCTTTAGAAAACTATACCTCTCACTTTATTGAAAGGGTTGTGTGTGAGAGGGAGTTGGAGACAGACAGAACTGCAACATATTGACCCCCACTCTTATGGCCATAACAGTGTTTCTTTCCTGTTCTCCTGGGCAGCTCAACCGGTAGCCTGGAGGCTCACTTTGCTGGTTGCTGGTTTTCTCTACCGCATATTATCTCCAACTGATTAAACTTCCGGTGCGCCGAGTTATATAAATGTTCAACGCCCACCTTCTTCTTGTGGACGTCACAAGTCGCACTTATTCAACCCGTCCACGGTCAAGGTTATATTCTGATATTCCTCGACCGGATGCACCAGTTATTTACACTGGTGCATTTCCTATTTTGACTGCCCGGCTGGGTCGGAGGTCAATATACAATATTGAATGTCTCGTTTAGTTTATATTATGATGACAAATGAAGCCCATTATCATCATCATCATCAGCCATGCAAACAGCATTAATTCCTTTGACTCTCTTGCCATATGTCCCTATGGGTAATCATTATTAGTAAGTCCTCAAAACGACATCCAGTGTCCACACAGAGCTTGTCAATGTAAGTTGTTGTTAGTCTGCCAAAATTCGTGTGTCCATAAAAAACACACACCTATGAGTTCATCCTTACCATCATGTTTTCTTCTTCTTACTTAAATTGTGTGTGTGATGGGAGATAAGTGGCCGTACAGCTGCTGTTTTGTAGGGTGCTGCTTCCAGGATTTATTCAGAACAGCTGATAGTATCCTTGTGCCGTTCCCATCTAGACAGGCATTTCATTAGATCTTTAAGCAGTTAAGCCTTACAGTAGTTCTCACATGGCTACAACTTGGAAGAATTCTCGTTTTATTTTATCAAACAGATATGCTCATTAACCTATTAATGTTAGTCCATGCTTTACCAATGAAAATGTTGGTTTGGTTTCTTTGTCTTAATGGCATATCAATCTTTGTAGGTTATTTAATGCCGAAGCCATTCTTCAAGAAGAATAGTAGTGGTACTATTTAACCCATAGCTGGGAGGATAAGGGGGTTCATGCCTTTTCCAAGGGTATTTTGTCTGAAAGTGAATGTAATAGTGCTACTAGTGTTTGAACTTATTTACTACAATTCCACAGTCTGTTACACAGCGAGGACACCCCCCCGCCTCCATGCATACGTTGAAATCACTTTCAGTAGATGAGATATTGCCACTGAAGTATATAAACTGAGCTACTAAATGGCTAGCTATTTTCTTTGTATTTCATTTCATTTTACTCTGATAAAATCAAGCACAACAAAATGTAATTTGAAGAGAAGTCTGTTTCTAAAGTAGCAACCACGGCAAGACTATTAAATTAAAAAAAAGTCAACTCTTCTGCTTATTATTAAATTCAAGATTTTCTAATTCAATAATTCTCCTCATAAAACACATAACAAAGCTTAGGGTTAAATTCAGTGAATTGAGCTGAAAGGAATGAAAATATTAAGAAGAGAATGATTTCTTTACCTGATCTCATATTGCAAATATACTTCAAAAGATACTGAATAAATATAGACAGATGTTTAGAATAGAAACAAGGTTGCGTTTCTATTAGGGTAACCAGTGAGGTTAGTTGTCTCTTTGTTCTGCTTTCTGACTTATCTTGATCTCTTTTTATCCTTTTTTCCTTTCATTTTCATTTCCATTGATCTAGCTTTTGATTGAGGGTTAGGACTTGTGGTTGGGCAAAGTTTGGAACTTGTATTAGTGGTCTGCACTCGGTTCAATCTTATATATTGAAATTAATATTTGTATCAAGCTTTTATATAAAAATAAAAAAAGTCTAAACTTCTGCTTATTATCCAATTCAAACTAGCTTTTGATCTAAGGTTAGGACTTGTGTTATGAACAGAAAGAAAGAAAGAGTGAGGTTCAAGTACTTAATTAGAGCCAGGTTTGAGTTTTTTATGGTTAGTTTTTAAGAAAGGTTTTGATCTAAGGTTAATGCTTATGTCATGGTTAAGCTTGAGGTGTAAGTTAGGGCTAAAGTTAGTTTTTGAGCAAGGTTTTGATCTAACGTTAATGCTTATATCATGGTTAAGCTTGAGGCATACGTTTGGGCTAAAGTTAGTTTTTGAGCAAGGTTTTGATCTAAGGTTAATACGTTTGTCATGGTTAAGTTTGAGGTGTATGTTAAGGCTAAGATTAGTTTTTGAGCAAAATTTTAATCTAAGGTTAAGGGTTGTGTCATGGTTAAGCTTGAGGCGTATGTTAGGGCTAAGGTTAGTTTTTGAGCAAAATTTTAATCTAAGGTTAAGGGTTGTGTCATGGTTAAGTTTTAGGCTTATGTTAGGACTAAGGTTAGTTTTTGAGCAAGGTTTTGATCTAGAGTAAAGAGACATGTTTATGATTAGGATTCAGATTCGGATTAAATTTAGGATGAACGCCAAATTTGAAATTAACATGAGGAAAAGTGGGAAAATACACCAACAAACACAAAACTTTTATTCAGCCGGAAACAATGGCTTCAGTATAAAGTTAAAGAAATCAATTATTTTTACACTGATCAAATGCCAGAAAGTGAATTATTGTTTTTACTTAGTAGAAAGGTGCAAGAAAGAGATGCTTGATGATTTGGGGTGGAGGAGGGATGGAATGAGGAAGAGAAGAAGAAATCATATTATCAGCCGCTGCAGAAGCTACTACTGAATAAAGGGAAAGGGAAAAAGATATACTACCTATGTCCTATAACGAGTTATAATTGTATATAAATATTATAAGTACCATAAGGTATAACTGTATCATTGCTCATGGTGCATACCTCATAGTACGGCCCGCCATAGTGCTTGCCTAATTGTATTTCCCCTCAGTATATACTTCATAGTATCTCAACTAAAACTAAATGCCCTACAGTGCTTCAACTCATAGTACTTCCATTCATAGCACTTCCACTCAAAGTACATACCTCATAGTACTTCCACTCATAGCACTTCCACTCAAAGTACATACCTCATAGTACTTCCACTCATAGCACTTCCACTCAAAGTACATACCTCATAGTACTTCCACTCATAGCACTTCCACTCAAAGTACATACCTCATAGTACTTCCACTCATAGTATATGGCTCATAGTAACTTCCACCCAAGGTACATACCTCATTGTCTTCCACTCATAGTTCTTCCACTCAAAGTACATACTTCATAGTCTTCTACTCATAGTAACTTCCACTCAAAGTACATACCTCATAGTCTTCCACTCATAGTAACTTCCACTCAAAGTACATACCTCATAGTACTTCCACTCTTAGTACTTCCACTCAAAGTACATACTTCATCATACTTTCACTCAAAGTACATACCTTATTGTAATTCCACTCAAAGTACATACCTCATAATACTTCCACTCATAGTTCTTCCACTCAAAGTGCATACCTCATAGTACTTCCACTGATAGTATATGTCTCATAGTAACTTCCACTCTAAGTACATACCTCATAGTACTTCCACTCAAAGTACATACTTCATAGTCTTCCACTCATAATAACTTCCTTTCAAAGTACATACCTCATAGTCTTCCACTCATAATAACTTCCACTCAAAATACATACTTCATAGTCTTCCACTCACAGTTCTTCCACTCAAGGTACATACCTTATAATACTACCACTTATAATTCTTCCACACAAAGTACATACTTCAAAGTCTTCAACTCATAGTTCTTCCACTCAAAGTACATACCTCATTGTACTTCCACTCATTGTATATGGCTCATTGTAACTTCCACTCAAAGTACATACCTCATAGTAACTTCCACTCAAATTATATGCTTCATCATACTTCCACTCAAAGTACGTACCTTATAATACTACCACTTATAATTCTTCCACACAAAGTACATTCCTTATAGTAGTTGTACTCATAGTACTTCCTCTCATAGTATTTCTACTCACAAATAAATCAGATAAAGAAAAGAAAAATGAAAATAATTTCTGTTCTATTTACAGATACATCGTCATAAAAGCACAAAGTAATTTTAGAAAATTTATGTTCAGCTGGTTTGTTTTGTCAAAGCATGATTGAATGTAAGAAACTGATTGGGCAATGTCAAATGACCCAGATGCATGCTGGGATTTTTTTTGGAAAGAGAAAAGTGAATGTAATACCATTGCCATTTTTTTTTACGGTGATATAACCAGGTAGAATTTTTATAAAGGAAAGACTGAAGGTATCAAATGAAGAAATGAAAAACAAAACCAAACAATATGGATGAAAGAAAGATGTTTATAAGAATTGAGTTCCTTTAAAAGTATTAACGTAAAGATTTTGAAAATTATTGTGAAAAAGAAGAAGCAGAAATCTGACAAATAAAGAGGGGAAAAGCAGAAAGAGAGGAAAAGAAGAAGGAGAGGAAAGAAGAAAGAGACGAAAAGAAGAAAGAGAGAAAAGAAGAAAGAGAGGTAAAAGGAAAAGAAGAAAGACAGGAAATAAGAAAGAGAGGAAAAGAAGAAAGAGAGGAAAGAAGGAAAAAATATTTAGAAAAAAAAGTTGAACGAAAGTGATGAGCATGGGAAAAAAAAGAAAGAAAAAATAAAAGTGAACACAAGAAAGAAAGTAAAATATGAATGGATAAAAGAAAAAGAAAGAAAGAAAGAAAGAAATTTGAATAAATGGAAGAAAAAAATGAGGATTAAAGGAAAAATGGAAAAAAGAAAAACAAAGAAGAAATAAGAATAAAATGAAAAATGAGAAAAGAGGTGAGACTAAAAATATAAATATAAGAAAGAAAGAAAGAAAGAAAGAAAGAAAGAAAGAAGCAAATTCCAAAGAATAGTGGAGGAAGAAAGAAAGAAAGAAAGAAAAAAGAAAGAAAGAAAAGCATATTCTAAAGAATAGTGGAGAAAGAAAGAAAGAAAGAAAGAAAGAAAGAAAGAAAGAAAGAAAGAAAGAAAAGCATATTCTAAAGAATAGGGGAAAGAAAGAAAGAAAGAAAGAAAGAAAAAAACAAATTCCAAAGAATAGTGGAGGAAGAAAGAAAGAAAGAAAAAAGAAAGAAAGAAAAGCATATTCTAAAGAATAGTGTAGAAAGAAAGAAAGAAAGAAAGAAAGAAAGAAAGAAAGAAAGAAAGAAAAGCATATTCTAAAGAATAGGGGAAAGAGAAAGAAAGAAAGAAAGAAAGAAAAAAGAAAGAAAGAGAAAAGCAAATTCCAAAGAATAGTGGAGGAAGAAAGAAAGAAAGAAAGAAAGAAAGAAAGAAAGAAAGAAAAGCATATTCTAAAGAATAGTGGGAAAAGAAAGAAAGAAAGAAAGAAAGAGAAAAGCAAATTCCAAAGAATAGTGGAGGGAGAAAGGAGAAAAGAAAGAAAGAAAGAAAGAAAGAAAGAAAGAGAAAAGCAAATTCCAAAGAATAGTGGAGGGAGAAAGGAGAAAAGAAAGAAAGAAAGAAAGAAAGAAAGAAAGAAAGAAAGAAAGAAAGAGAAAAGCAAATTCCAAAGAATAGTGGAGGAAGAAAGGAGAAAAGAAAGAAAGAAAGAAAGTAATAAAGAAAAAAAGAAAAGCATATTCTAAAGAATATTGGGAAAAGAAAGAAAGAAAGAAAGAAAGAAAGAAAGAAAGAAAGAAAGAAAGAAAGAAAAGCATATTCTAAAGAATAGTGGGAAAAGAAAGAAAGAAAGAAAGAAAGAAAGAAAGAAAGAGAAAAGCAAATTCCAAAGAATAGTGGAGGAAGAAAGGATAAAAGAAAGAAAGAAAGAAAGAAAGAAAGTAATAAAGAAAAAAAGAAAAGCATATTCTAAAGAATAGTGGGAAAAGAAAGAAAGAAAGTAAGAAAGAATAAAAATTCAAATGAAAGAGGAAAAAAAATGAGCATGAAAGAGAAAAAGGATGAAAGAAAAAAATTTTAAAAAGGAGAGAAAAGAAAATTTAGAATTAAATGAAGAAAGAGAAAAGATGAGAGCCTAAAAGAAAGAAAGAAAGAAAGAAAGAAAGAAAAGTGTCTAAAAGACATAAGAAAAGAAAAGCAAAAATCAACAGAGAGACAAAGATAAAAATAAAAAAGAAAGAAAAAAAAAGGGACAAAAGAGTGGACAAAAAAAAAAAAATAAAGAGACAAAGAAAGAAAAAGATGAAAGGGAAAGAGGAAGAATAGATATATGGTTAGAAAGTTGGGAGGTATTAAAGAAAAGAGAGAAATTAGAGAGGAAGAAGAAAACAGACAAGAAGAAAAAGAGAGGAGAATATAGAAATAAAAAAAGAGGAAAAAAAGAAAAGATAAAAAGAAAATTGTGAGGAAAAATCTATAGCTAAAAAAGAGAGAAAAAAAAAAAGATGAGAAGGAAAAGAAAAGATGGTTCAGAGAGAGAAAGAAAGAATAGAATTAAAATAATAAAAATTATAAAAGTAAAGAAAAAAGATAGATAAAAAGAAAAAAGAGGAACAAAAAAAGAAGAATTAAAAAGAGAAAGAAAGAAAAAATATAGCAAAAAAAGTGGAAGAAAGAAGAAAAGAGAGAAATGAATAATAATAATAATAATAATTAAGGCATTACATCCCAGAGACGATGTTGACAGACTATATGTTTCAAGAAAAAAGAGAGGAAGCGGATTTGCATTGAAGACATTGTTGACGCATCGATACAACGACTCGAAGATTATATACAAAAACATAATAGAAGACTCATTATAGCCATCAGAAACGATACGGACAACATGATAGATGATAGAATGACAACAACTAGGAAACAAAAATGGGGAAAAAACCAACTCTATGGCCACTTTAAACAACTAATATACAACATCTCACACCAGAAAACCTGGACCTGACTAAGAAAAGGAAACCTTAAGAGAGAAACAGAATCTCTCCTAATAGCAGCACAGGACAACGCCATAAGAACCAATCATATCAAAGCAAGAATAGATAAGACGCAACAAAACAGTAAATGTAGGCTATGCGGTGACAGAGACGAAATGATCAATCACATAATAAGCGAATGCAGCAAATTAGCTGAGAAGGAGTATAAGTGAGACATGACTGGGTGGGCATGGTTCCACGGTGAAATGTGCAAGAAATTTAAATTTGACCATCCTAACAAATGATATATGCACAATCCAGCACTTGTCCTAGAAAATGACTCGCATAAACTCCTATGGGACTTTAACATACAAACGGATCACCTAATACCGACCAGAAGACCAGACCTTATAATAATCAACAAAAAAAAGAGATTCTGCAAAATTGTCGACTTTGCTGTCCCGGCGGACCACAGAATAAATCTGAAGGAATGTGCAAAGAAGGATAAGTACCTCGACCTTGCTAGAGAATTGAAAAGCTGTGGAACATGAAAGTGACGATTGTACCAATTGCGATTGGTGCTTTTGGAACAATAACTAAAGGATTATTAAAAGGCCAGGAGGACTTGGAATTTGGTGGACGGGTAGAGACTATCCAAATGACAGCATTACTGAGAATGGCCAGAATACTGAGAAGAGTCCTGGAAACTTGAGGAGACTTGCTGTAACTCAGACTCCAGCTAATACAGATATGAAAAACTCTATGGTATATGCACAACAATAATCTTTCCGAGAGAATGAGATGTGCAAACTTCTCTGGGATTTTGAGATACAAACAAATCACCTAATCTCGGCCAGATGACCACACCTAGTAATAATCAAGAAGCAAAAGAGAACCTGCTGAATTGTGGACTTTGTTGTCCCACCTGACCACTAAGTAAAATTGAAAGAAAGTGAAAAGATGAGTACCTGGATCTTGCTAGGGAATTGAAAAAACTGAGGAACATAAAAGTAACAGTGATACTAATTGTAAATGACACACTTGGAATGGTCACCAAAAGAGAGGTACAAGTACTGGAAAGCTTTGAAATGAGAGGGTGAGTGAAGACCATCCAAACTACAGCATTATTGAGATCAGCCAGTATACTAAGAAGAGTCTTAGAGACTTGAGGAGACTTGCTGTCACTCAACCTCCATTAAGAAACCATTGGCTAACGCTGGTGAGAAAAACTCAAAAAGGAGTAAAAATAATAATAATAATGATAATAACAAATGAGAAAAAAATGATTGCATGGACATTTCAAGCGACAAACAAGTGAAATCTCACACGAGAAAACTTGGACTTAGCAGCACAGAACAACGCCATAAGGACAAACAATATCAAGGCAAAAATTTACAAGACACAACAAAATAGCAGCTGTAGATTGTGTGGTGACAGAGATGAAATGGTCGATCACATAATAAGAGAATGTAGTAAGCTAGCACAAAAAAAGTATAAGACTAGACACGACTGGTTAGGCAAGGTGATCCACTGAGAATTGTGCAAGAAATTGAAATTTGAATATACAAACAAATGGTATATACACAACCCAGGATTCATCCAGGAAAATCAGATGCACAAACTCCTCCGGGATTTTGAGACACATCTCAGCTTGGCCAGACAATCGGACCTAGAAATAGTCAACAAAAAGAAGAGAACTTGCTGAGGTTAAAACTGAAAGAAAGTGAAAAGAAAAATAAGTATTGGGACCTTGCTGGAGAACTGAAAAAACTATGGAACATGAAAGTGATGGTGATACCAATTGTAACTGACATGCTCGGTACAATCACCAAAGGGTTGATAAAGGGACTAGAGG
This sequence comes from Sepioteuthis lessoniana, assembly GCA_963585895.1. Classification (NCBI taxonomy): domain Eukaryota; kingdom Metazoa; phylum Mollusca; class Cephalopoda; order Myopsida; family Loliginidae; genus Sepioteuthis; species Sepioteuthis lessoniana. The sequence continues at coordinate 137,369 of CAUZXS010000728.1, forward strand.
AGTTGGAAATAAGAGGACAAGTGAAGACCATATAAACTACAGCATTACTAAGATTGGCCAGAATACCGAGAAGAGTCCTGTAGACTTGAGGAGACTTGCTGTCACTCAAACTCCAGTGAGAAACCATGAGCTAACAACATTTACCAACCCCTCCGCTCGGGCAGGATATGACACAAGGTCAATTTTTAAGCAGAGTTTAACAGGTTTGAATTCAGAGTTTTCCTTCTTCTAGACTAGTTGCCTTGCCAAGGCTGAAGAACCTAGTCTGCCCTACTATTTACCCATAGCTGGAGGGAGAATAATTGGATTCATACCTTTCCCAAGGGTATTAGTGCTATGTGAAATGCAATCATTCTCGTCCAGGATTTGAACTCGTGTCACCGTGTCCATTTCCTACGACGATAACCATTATACCACAGGCACCTCCATCGCTGTTGTGAAAAACTCTCAAAAGAGTAAAATAAGTATTTAGTCCTTGCTAGGGAATTAAAAAAGCTATCGAAAATGAAGGTGACAGTGATACCAATTGTAATTGGTGTACTTGGAATGGTCTCCAGAAGCTTTGTAAGGAAGCTGGATGAGTTGAAAATTGACAGACGAGCTGAGACCATCCAAACAACAGCATTGTTAAGATCAACCTGAATACTGGGAAAAGTCCTGGAGACTTGAAGCGACTTGCTATCACTCAGACTCCTGTGGAAAACCATCAGCTAAGGCTGATGTGAAAAACTCTCAAATAAGTAAAAAATAATAATGGCGAAATTTTCGTATTTTTTGCAAATGCTTCACTTCAAAGATTGAAATATTAACATTTAAGAATTTACCAGGAAGTTCTAGAAATTTCTTAAGGAAGAGTTTGATAGATTATCAAGGAGGACTGACTATTTTTGTTTATTGTCAAGGTCTGAACTATGCAGAATAAAATGTGAATATTTATTAGATTAATCGCCAGTGTGAGATAAATGAAGCAGGTAAGTGAAAATTTTATATAATCATATGGTTACAAAGATGAAACAATTAAGCACACGATAAGTAAATATAGCAGACTAGCACAAAAGGAGAACAAGACTAGACACAAATAGGTGGGAAAGGTGATCCACTGGGAATTGTGCAAGAAATTGAAATTTGACCTAATAACCAAATGGAATATGCACAATGTCTTAGAGAATGAGACACATTAAATTCTTTGGGATTTTGAGATACAAGTGGATTGTCTGATCATATTTACCCATCCCCTCTGCTCGGGCAGGATATGACACAAGGTCAATTTTTTAAGCGGAGTTTAACAGGTTTGAATTAAGAGTGGATCATCTGATCCCTGTTAGAAGACCAGCCCCAGTGATAACAAAAAAGAGGATTTACCATAGAGTGGACTTTGCCATTTCAGCAGACCGCAGATTGAAAATCAAAGGTGAAAAAAAAAGAGACAAGTCATTAGACCTTGCCTGTAAACTGACAAAGCTATGGAGCATGAGGGTGGAGGTGATACCGATTGTGATTGGCACACTTGGAACAATTCCACAAACAACTGGAAAGAGGACTGGTTGATTTGGAAATTGAAGGACAACTCCAAACTAAAGTATTGTTAATATTGGCAAGAATACTGAGAAGAGTCCTGGAGATCTGAAGAAACTTGCTGACACTCCAGTGAAAGACCACCCATTAATGCTGATGTGAAAGACTTGCAAGAAGCAAAATAATAATAATTCCCTTTTGCAGAAGTGCTCATCCCCAAAGGAGAGCACTATTGAATGTGACAGAAAAATATCATCCAAAAGAGGTGGCAGAAAATATAAATACACAGAATTCAAATTATAGCTCCCTACCCTCACCCTAACTCTTGAGTAAAGACCCCCTTGAAGGATTATAAGTAAAGTTGATAACCTTAGTCAAGGGTGACCCGAAGGCTCCCTTTTCAATAGCAACCACATCGGGGTGTAGGGGAGGGCACTACTCCATTCCTTGGATTGTTCCATTTTACCCTTGATCCTTAAAGCAGCCGAAACATTGTGTTTTAACTATCCACAATAAAGATGAGGATAACAGTCAGGAAAATCATAACCAATAATAATACCCATCAAGCATTATCTAAAAAATTCAGACCAATAAAATAAGTTTAATTTCTTTATTTTAAGGAATATCAACCTTTGAGGGTTATTTAATACCTAACCATCCTTGTAGAAGAACAGTAGTGATATTATTTAACCCCCACTTAGCTGGCGGGGTGGGGTTGGGGGTTCATACCTTTTCCCCCAAAAAGTTAAATTACTAGAAATTTTCTGAAAAAACTCCTGTAAAATCCTTTAAGAATTTCTGGAAATAGAAGAAAATCAACAGAAAATTATTTTAGATTACTAGAAAAATGCTTAGAAAACAGTAATAAAAGTTGACGACCTTAGTTGAGGGTCACCCAAAGGCTCCCTTTTCCATAGCTACTACACTGAGGTGTAGGGGAGGGCGCTACACCATCCCCTGGATTGCTCCATTTTACCCTAGATACTTACTTTATAATGTTGAGTGTTAAGCAAAATAGCATCAAGTACCATTTTTTGAGTCTTTGGTATGACTCGACCTGGGATTGAACCCCAGTCTCCCGGACTCTACTCATTTGGCCAATGGCCCAGTTGAAGGATTATAAAGAACCAAAAAGTAAGCTGAAAATTTTTCTTTCAATTTTGTCATTTCAACTGTCTTTCTATCACCTTACATTTCATATTTGATTTTATTTCCTTCCTTTTCATATTATTATTATTATTATTATTATTGAATTTTCAGCTTTCTGAAGGATTATAAGAAACCGAAAAGATAGCTGCAAATTTAATAATAATAATAATAATAATCATAAAAATGGCATAAAAATAAAACAGAAGACAGAAAGAAAAGCATTGTTACTGAAAGAGCGGACGTGAAAGAAAGAAAGAAAGAAAGAAAGAAAGAATAAAATAAGATTTTGCTGAAAGTGAGAAACAAAGAAGAAAAGAGAAGAAAGAGATAATTGAATAATTATGAAAGATATGAAGAAAGTAAAGAGAAGAAAAGATAAGAGAAAACTTTATCAAGAAACGTAAAATGCTAGAGGAATGAAAAAACTAAATTGAAAGAAACAAAAAGACATGAAAGAAAGATTAAAATTTGACAGAAAAAGAGGAAGAAAAAAGAAGAGAAAGATGAAAGGAAAAGATGAAGGCTTTGCTGAAAGGGTGGTAGAAGAATATAGAGAACAGATGAAAAGAAAGAAAGAAAGAAAGATTTAGTAGAAAGAAAGAAAGAAAGAAAGAAAGAAAGAAAGAAAGAAAGAAAGAAAGAAAGAAAAAAAAGAAAGATTTAGTAGAAAGAAAGAAAGAAAGATTTAGTAGAAAGAAAGAAAGAAAGATTTAGTAGAAAGAAAAAAGAAAGAAAGAAAGAAAGAAAGAAAGAATGAAAGAAAGGTTTTGCAGAAAGAAAGAAAGAAAGATTTAGTTGAAAGAAAGAAAGAAAGAAAGAAAGAAAGAAAGAAAAAAAGAAAGAAAGAAAGAAAGATTTAGTTGAAAGAAAGAAAGAAAGAAAGAAAGAAAGAAAGAAAAAAAGAAAGAAAGAAAGAAAGATTTAATAGAAAGAAAGAAAAATTTAGTAGAAAGAAAGAAAGAAAGAAAGAAAGAAAGAAAGGTTTAGCAGAAAGAAAGAAAGAAAGAAAGAAAGATTTAGTAGAAAGAAAGAAAGAAAGAAAGAAAGAAAGATTTAGTAGAAAGAAAGAAAGAAACAAACAAACAAACAAATAAGATGTGTAAAATATTTCAAAGATATTCAAAAAGATTAACTTGAAAAAAAAACAAAAAGGCACGAACAGACTGGTAAAAGAACCTAAGATAAAAAAATGGAGTGCAAAAAGAAGGGAGAAAGAAAGAAAGAAAGAAAGAAAGAAAGAAAGAAAGAAAGAAAAGATTTCAAATGAAGAGTGATGACTGTAAAAGGTATATGAAACAAAAAAAGAACAAAAAAAAACATTCACAAAAGACAAACAGCAAAATGCAAAGAGAATAAGCATACCAACCCGTAAATAAAATAAAAAACAAGGAAAAAGATTCAGGAAAGAAAGAAAGAAAGAAAGAAAGAAAGAAAGAAAGAAAGAAAAGTATATTCTAAAGAATTTGAGGAAAGAAAGAAAGAAAGAAAGAAAGAAAGAAAGAAAGAAAGAAAGGCATATTCTAAAGAATAGGGGAAAGGGAAAGAAAGAAAGAAAGAAAGAAAGAAAGAAAGAAAGAAAGAAAGAAAGAATGAAAGAAAGATCTGCAAGGAGATATTTTCAATCTTTTTTTTTTATCACCAGGAGTTGTACTGATAGTGAAAAGAATTGAATTATTTATTCAATTGGAGACAAAAAAACAACTTTTTTTTTTGTTTTTTCTTTTTTTTTTTTGTTTGTGTTTTTTCCAATATGCAGCTGACAGTAAAATCAATGGAGATGCTTAAGAAAAAAGAATTCTTAGAAAAACTTTTAAGTCAAAAAGCAAAGAATAAAACCTCTTTCTCCAACTAACTTTACAATACCTACAGCAAGGTTATTTGGCAGTGCCCCAGTCAAAAAGCTTTCAGACAGATCAGTTCAACTTTAATTTCACAGCATATTTGATTAGTTGGTTTTATGGCACATGAACCTTTCTTGGGTTATTTTTAGCCAAAGTCATTTTAACAATTATGGTCTCCAATTATATGTGATGCAAAAATGTATCTTCACAATGATTTTAAACAGGTAAAAACTTCAAACTTACTTGCTATATTAATGTTTTAAGAGTCAATGTATCAATTAAGGTCACAATCATTTTAAACAGGTAAATTCTTCCTACTTCCTTGTGATATTAATGTTTAAAATAGCCAATGTATTAATAAAGTTCATAATCATTTTAAACATTATTTCAAACATATCTATTCATCTTATAAATGAGACCTGAACAGGTATCACTACACTGGGTCAAAGTGGACCTGGGAGTAATGACAACAAAAGGATGACTCCACACTCTTCTGTACCCCAGAACAAGAGACTCACCAATGAATATAGTTTAATGCTGAACCCAGAAAACTTTTATAGTAAAATCTTCATTTATTCAAGTATATTTACTGATAGCATATCCATTTTCAAAGATATTTTCTATATTTCTTGTGAGACAAAATCAATCACTATCAATTGACTGAAATTCTTATCTCAAAATAGACTCGATATCGCACAATAAGTATTATTTCAAATCATTTACTGATACACTGGAAGAAATGTCCACATTTTAGTTATTATTTTTTTACTTTTCAGCAGTTTCATTCTCCAGCCTTCTTCTGGTATGTGTTGTAATCAGCAAACTTCTCTGACTTTCAGTTCACTCCATTGTGAGATGATTAGGAAGAAATTAATTGATATGAGGCGATATCTCAAAAGCATGGGAAGGAGAATGAACTCAACCTGTTCATGTGAGTCGAATAAAGGGTTTGGTTTAAATTTTCCCCAAAGTTTACTGACTACAACAAACATCTGAAGAACACCAAATGATACAATCGCCAAAACATAGAGATTACTACAAAGTCGAAGATGCTAGTTTGAATATATCAATATATGATAAATTTTGATTAGACTTGCTTCGGTAATAGTTTATGGCATCTCAACTCTTGTGGGTTATTTAAAGCCACATTCTGTTTATACTCACACACACACACACACACACACACACACACACACACACACACACACACAAACATATATATATATATATATATATATGAATTGTAAGGGAGTAGTTTGTAGGTAAAATTATTTTGAAATGAGCCAGAGCTTATTTGTTTGCACACAGTTATATGATTTCAAGTAGCGTTATCCAATATGGATTTTGCCTAGTCTGCTGGTGCTGTAGAATACACCAACGGCACCTCTACAGAGAGGTAAGGCCCCACCAATTAGTGTCCTGGATATGACACAAAACAATCTGATGGTGAGGTTCCAGGAATGCTTGAACTTTGGGTAATGCAGAGCACCCCTTCATTGCCATTGCTCCCTGGTCTACTCTGGCCCAGCGTGATAGCACCTGATAAGGGCCCTATCTATAGGTTAAATAGAACTAACGGCATATTTATGCTAAACTGAATTGTTTGACTAAAAGAAATAGTTTGAAATAGAAATGTTTTTGATAATTAAACCATACTAACATTTAAACTGTGTGCTTATTCTAAACTGAATTATTTGAAATGGAACTGTTTTTTGACATTGAAGCTGTACTTACACTAAAATAATTTGTTTGAGATAGAACTGTTTTGACATTTAACTGCGTGTAAACAAAATCTCTACTTATACTAAATTGAATTAGCTGAATTAGAACTGCTTGACTAAACTGAATAGCTTTAAATAGAAATGTTTTTTCACAATTAAACTGTGCTTACATTTAAACTGCGTACTTATCCTAAACTGAATTATTTGAAACAGAGCTATTTTCATAAAAATGGATTTGGCGTTAAATAACCTACAAAGGTTGATATGCCATAAAATCCAACCAACCAACCAACCAACCAACCAACCAACCTGGATTATTCTATTTAGAATGACTTATCCATTTGCACACAGTTAAATGGTTTCAAGTATTGCGATCTAATACTAATAATTCAATTTAATATTAATCTTTTGTTTGCACATGGTTAATTGGTCTCATTTATTGCTAATATAATATTAATATTTTTATTTGTAAAGAATTCCAGCCTAATTTAGTATTCATCTTTTGTTTGCACACAGTTAATAATATTAATCATTTGTTTACACTCAGTTAAATAGTTTCAAGTATAATTTGATGATAGAATAGTTCTATTTGTCCCATTGATAGGACCTTAACAGTTATTATCACTCTATGCCAGAGTGAACCAGGGAGTAATGGCCATGAAAGGGTATTCCACATTTCCTAAAGCTCTTGGGCTGGAGCCTCAACATCAGGTACTTTAGTGTCCTACCCAGGACACTTGATGAGGAGAGGGGGTCCTACCCCTCTGCAGAGGTGCAGTCAGCATATTCAACAGTCCCAGCAGACTCAGAGATCGATAATAAATAGAAATTATCAGAATGTTTTACAGGATATTCTTGCCTGATTTTCTGAGATGAAAAATTATTTTATGTACATAATGAATACAATTATTTTAAACAGGTAAACACTTCATATTCAGTTGCAATATCCTAGTTTTAAGGGCAGGTGTATTAATAAAGTTTAAAATCATTTTAAACAGATAAACACTTTATATATAGTTGCAATATACTAGTTTTAAGGGCAGGTGTATTGATAAAGTTTAAAATCATTTTAAACAGGTAAACACATTGTTTTCAGTTACAATATCAATCCATTCATTTAACAGTTGCTTGAAATTATAAGCATAGAATATATATTCAGACGAATATTTTCATCTTGATTGTTATAGTCACAGCAATTCAGCCTTTGAACCTTTAAAACGTGATTTAGTTTTCTAATTTTTAACGGTATGTCAACCTCCATTAGTTATTTGATGCAAAAGCCATCATTGATAAAAAAAAAAAAAATTGCAGTGATACTATTTAATCCATTACTGAGAGGATACGGGAGTTCATTCTTTCCCCAAGGGTATTAATCCGAGAGAGGGGGGGGCATAATAGTATGACTAGTGTTTGAACTCACTGTGATACCACATCCCATCCACATAAGCCACTGTACTAAGCTCTGGGTCAGAATGGACCTGAGAGTAATGATAATGAAGGAGTACTCTCTATTCCTCAAAGTTTTCGAACTGGAGTCTCACCATCCAATAGTTAAGTGTCATATACAGCACATTTTCGGCTTACTGCCTCTGTAAAGATGCAGGCGGCGTATTCTACAGCCTCAAGATTTGTTACTCAAAGCAATAACAGTTTACAACGGATTAGAATTTGTAATTTAAAAACATATCATTGTAAATTATCGCTTAGAGATAAGAATAAGTTTTAAAAAATTAACCAAATGCGATTACATGAAAAGAAAGCCACCAATCCACATTGAAAATAAGTGACGCCAAATTACCTGGTCATGTGGTAATTTAATTTACAATATAATTCCTCTTCTTAAAAAAAGATATTCATCTATATTCTTGTCCTTGAGCTTATAATAATCATGCAGATGCGTATTTCCAATTCTACTGGGAAGACGTGGCCCTGTGTTGTATTTTGACCTTCGACCCGGCCAAAAATGCCATTCAGAGTGATGCACTGGAAGGAAGTGACACATTCTAATGGCAGTTATGAGAGGAAATTGCGTGAGCGGAAATTGGCTGATGAAATGGGACGAGGTAAAAAAAAACCCCATGATACTCTCATAGACTGACGCACCGAAAGAGAGTGACCTCTGAACTGCATGACAGTTATTTCCGCTTGATGACGATTAAACATGCGATTTCAAAGATCGAGTGAGCGATAGAGTGGGCGTTGAACTATTATATAACTCAGTCAAGACAGAAATCAAGACAGAGTTACAGTTACAGTTGGAGACGGAGTTATAGATGTGGTAGGGAAAGCCACACCCGGCCCCGCTGGAGTTTGGGGACAAGAGAAGTTGCTGATAAGATGCAGCAAAGAAAGCCAGCACCCAGCAGAGTGGACCCCAGGGCCTCCGGTTGAGCATCAGGAGAACGAGAAAGACACAACGTTGACGGCTATAAGAGTGGGGGTCAAAATATTGCAGTTTTTGTTCGGTCTCCAACTCCCTCTCACACGCAAAACTTGAACAACCCTTTTCGAACCCTTGTAATAAAGTGAGAGGTAAATATTTTGTAAAAGAAGTCTTCCTGCTTCTTTATTATTGTGTCGTTATGATGCTGTAGATGACAATATAACACCTGGAGGTAACCATGTCCTCTGTCAAGAGTACAGATGTAACTTGCAAGACATATTAAGGTTAATTGGCTGCGCAATTACCATGACTAGTTGAGTAATAAGGTCGAAACAGCGGTCAGGTGTTTCCGTAAGTCGTGCGCAAGTAGGCGTCGGATTTTCAGGTCATGGTAATTCAGTTCATAATGTTTTATTTAATTATAAACAACTGTTTTGAGAATTAATTTTTTTTATTTATTTATTGCGGACTTTTTGTCCTCATCTTGGTAGGTTTGTTTTTTTTGTTGTTTCTTCTTTCACTACGTTTCGGCCAATTTTCACCTCTGGCCTTCGTCAGGTGATTTACCGCGATTTACCCGTGGCGCAGCGGATAAAGGCGTTGAGTCTCTACGGTTCCAGGTGAGCATTGTCAGAAGATAGCGGTTTCAAATCCTACCCAAGCCGGCCAGAGGTTTACTTCGTCAAAAAACGTGGTGCGATAGACAACAACAATGGAAGGCAGTAATTACTGGGGATACGGTTACAAGACTCACCATTCCTATCCGAGGTCGCGGTAAATCACCTGACGAAGGCCAGAGGTGAAAATTGGCCGAAACGTAGTGAAAGAAGAAACAACACAAAAAAAAAACTACCAAGATGAGGACAAAAAGTCCGCAATAAATAAAAAAAATTAATTCTCAGATTAAGAAGCCTCATCTCAAAATGATTCCAATTAAAGACAATAACAGCTGTTTTGTTGAGCGTTTTATAATGACTCTTCGCTGCAATATTATTAATGTTATACAACAGAAATCAAAAATCTCCTGATTCATTAATTCACTAACCCAATACCTCTCACCAGAAGAAAAAAATAAAACACTCGGGAAGAGAATCCAATAAACACATTGGTTGAAGAAATCTCATCAACCGGGTATTGACCCGACAGTTGCTACCAACACAATGAATAAAACATGCCTTTGCGCATGTAGGCAGTACACCGCTTCCGATTGAAAAACTGAATTTACAGGCAATTAAAAAAAAGTTCTTTTTCGACCAATCATAAAATTTTCGTCCAAAATTTTTCGGAGCCAGTTTCGATACCAGACACGGCTATAAAACGGTTCACTAAAAGTCATAGACGGCAGTTGATACCGGGACTGGTACCAGACAGAATCTTCATGCGTCACATTTCGGAGATGATCAATGCCTACCAACCCACACCTCATTCACGTGCCGCACACAACCAATTCCCCCAGCCGAGAATATACGTACACCTATTTGCCTCCTGACCCCTACCTGGTGGAAGAAGAAATCCTGTATCTTTTTTAAAAATCAACCAACTTCCGTTTATTTAGAATAAACGAAATTAAATTTAATCCTCACGTCTGTTGTCTTTTGCAACGATACGCTTGTCAATAACATTAATTATTACATTCTAAAAAAAAACATCTATGTTTGTCCCACTGTAAATCAAACCCCTTACCAAAAATTCTTAAAAGCCCAAGGAGAAGTCTCCGTGGCGTAGTGACTAACGTACTGGACCACCTTATCTCACCTAATGTTGGTTTTAATAGTACAACTACTCTCCTTCTTCAAGAATGGCTTTGTTATTAGATAACCCACAAAGGTTGATATCCCATTAAAAACAAGAAATCAAGCCAAAGCAATAAAGGGAACTCTTCGGATTGTAGTGGTTAACATGCTTGACGTTGACATCGTAATAAGTGGGTTCGAACTCCAATTGCGCTATTACGATCACTTTCAAACTAATACCCTTGTGAAAGGCATGAACCCCCTTATCCTCCCAGCTATGGGTTAAATAGTACCACTACTGCTCTTCTACAACGATGGCCTTAGCTTTGAATAACCCACTAAAGTTGAAATGCCATTCTAACAAAGAAACTAAACCAAACGTCACAAATAGATGCTCGTGTAAAACCTTTATATTTCAAAAATTCTTATAAAATCCATCCTCAAAACATTGCATTGAAATAGGATGGACAGATAGGGGTCGGCACATTAACACCTAAATAAACAAATACCTACGTTAAATATCTGACTAAAACAGCAATGGGGGGGTCTCTTCGTGGTGTAATGGCTAAAGCGATGGACTGCGGAATCGTAGTACGCGAGTTCGTACTCCAGTCGTGCTATTACGTTCACTTTCGGGCAAATACCCTTGGGAAAGGTGGGAACCCCCTTATCCTCCAAGCTAGCGGTTAAATAGTACCACTACTGTTCTTTTAGGGGAATGGCTTTGGCATTAAATAACCCACAAAGGTTGATATGCCATTAAACAAAGAAACTGAACCAAACCTAAAACAGCAACGGATCGTTTATAATACACTACGCCCCTGCTTCACAATATCTTACTGCCATAATGTTGTACTTCCTACATAATGAACTCACCAACGGAGTGTTGACCAGAGTTCACCAGAGTCGATCCAGACCCACATGACACAATCACGTGTAATTCCACTTGCGTAATAGACAATCGTGGTGCCTTCAATAAGTTTCCAGACTTTTTTGTACAGGTATTTAAAATTGTCGTAGACTCTTGAAAATTCACTATGTTATTGCTATACATCTTATGAGATGACTGATCAATTTTTATGATTTCAGCTTCAAATGAACAGCTACAGCAGCAATTGGAAAACACACTACTAAAGCCTGATTGAAACAGCTGGTGTATTTTAAAAATACAATCTGGACGTGACAACACTTTAGAAGAAAGATATGCAATAAAATTCTGTTTTAAACTTGGAAAAAATGCCCCAGAAACGTATGGAATGCTTCAGACTGCTTTTCGACCATCTTGCATGAATCGAGCATCAGGGTTTGAGTGGCATAAGAGATGAAAGGAAGGCAGGTAGTCTGTGAGAGATGATGAGAGCTGTGGAAGGAGTAAGGAAGTCAATACACCAGAGTTGATTGGCCAAAGGGTTAGAGTTAGGGTTACTATTTTGAGGTTTTAAGGGAGTTCAGAAAGAGATTCCGTCGGAAGAGGCCAGCACACTTCAAATCGGGTCAGTGGCATTTCCACCAGAACAATGCACCAGTCCACAACTCCATCCTTGTCACCGACTATTTGACCAAGATGGGCATCAAGACAGTTCCTCAGCCTCCCTATAGTCCAGCCCTTGCACCCAGTGACTTTTGGTTATTCCCTCAGGTCAGAGGCTGTCGTTATGAGACAATTGACGGGATGAAAGAGGCTGCGGCGAAGGTCATTGACACGCTCACACAAAAGGACTTCCATGGGGCCTTCTAGAAGTTGTTGGAACGGTATAACAAGTGCATTGCCGGAGGAAATTACTTCGAAGGGGACTAGAGTTTCATGTGTGTACTATCAATAAAAGTTCCCATACGAAAAAAGTCTGGAAACTTATTTAATGAGCCTCGGATCAGTGAAGAAAGTACATTAACTATAAATCTATTTTTAAAAAATTGACAATTTTATATAGATAACTCACAGGGTTAGTCTGTATGTGTTTTCCCAACCCCTCAACAACGGGCAGGTTACTATACGAGGTCAAATATTAAGCGGAGTGTAGCCATCTTGAATTCAAGGTTTTCCTTCTCTGAACCAAGGTTAAAGAACCTTATCTGGTCTACTATTTACATGTAAATGCTGAAAGTAGTTAATTTAAGTGTGGCTTGTGTGTGTGAGGTAACCCAGCAGGGTTTGGAATTGAATAACCCACAAGAGTTGATATGCCATAAAACACCAGTCAACCAACTAAGAATTTTCTGGGGGTGTCCTCGTGGTGTAATTTTGGGGGTGTCCTCGTGGTGTAATGGTTAAAGCGATGAACTGCGGAATCGTAGTACGCGAGTTCGTACTCCAGTCGCGCTATTACGTTCACTTTCGGGCAAATACCCTTGGGAAAGGTATGAACCCCCTTATTCTCCCTCCAGCTATGGGTAAATAGTAGGACGGACTAGGTTCTTCAGCCTTGGCGAGGCAACTAGTCTAGGAGAAGGAAAAACTCTGAATTCAAACCTGTTAAACTCCGCTTAAAAATTGACCTTGTGTCGTATCCTGCCCGAGCGGAGGGGTTGGTAAATAGTACCAACTAAGAATTTTTTCTTGGAGAATGTCAGAACTAAAAAAAGGAAAGTGAAAAGAAAGTCATTCTTCGAACCATGTCTTCATTTATATCTCCTGGCTATTGCTGCTGCAGCGATAATGTACGTATTTACACCCTCCCCGCTGAGCAGGATGTGACACCAGGTCAATTTTTCAAGCGGAGTTTAACAGTTTAAATTCAGGGTTCTCTTTCTCTAAGACCAGTTGCCATACCAAGTCTACACTACTATTTACATATGAAGAGAGAATAGATGGATGCGTAATTTTGCCAAGGGTATTAGTGCTATGTGAAACTCGGATCGATGTAACCATTTCGAATGATGATAACCATTACACCACGAGCGCCTCTGTAATGCATGCGTTGAGACATTATGGCAATATTTTCAGCTTTTTAAAAAAATTCAGCGAATTCTTTCATTGATAAATATAGTTTTGACTGAAAAGATTCGTTTTTCTTTTTACCTTTTTTTAATTGTTAAATTTGATCCGTGAAATGGCTGGCAGACCATCAAAAACAGAAATGTCAGACAGTGATGAAAATTAACCATCTTATACCAATGCAGCTTGACGGACAGACAGACCAATAAACAAAAAAAAAAAAAAAAAAAAAAAGAAAATAAATGACAGGAAGGAATTTAATGGCGGTTATTTTTCAAACTTCCTAAACCATATTCTCTGTTCAGTACTATCTCTCCTCGTTTTACCCCCGTCTGTCGAGACAGGAAAAAAAAATGCCATCTTTAGTTTCACTCGTTTCCTGACATAACTATTTCTATTTGACATGGGCATTTCCGTGTCTGCGACAGTTTTAGTAATTCATTTTTTTTTTCTTTTCTCGAAAATCTCGATTCCTAAATATGAAAACAGAGATCAATTCAACAGGTTAACTGATGTATTGTTATAGAAAATTTTGATGGAACGTTGGTGATTATGGAACTGCCCTTCATTGCTATCACTTGCAGGTCCACACTGACTTCAATTGATAGTACCTGTTCGGGTTCATTTATTGGTAAAATAGAACTGTGCAAGCATTTACTAAAGATTATGGAGTACCCCTTCATTGCTATCGCTTGCAGGTCCACACTGACTTCAAGTGATAGTAACTGTTCGGATTCATTTATTGGTAAAATAGAACTGTATAAGCATTTACTAAAGATTATGGAGTACCCCTTCATTCCTATCGCTTGCAGGTCCACTCTGACACTGATTGGTAGTACCTGTTAGGGTTTTGATGGATCAAATAGAACTGTGTAAACATTTAATCATCATCCTCATCATGTCGCGCTGGTAGCACGGATATCCCTGACCCTCTCTCGCCACTCCTCCCTATCGTTCATCGCCCTAGGTAGGTCTTCAGGACAACATCCCGTATCCTCACATAGCTGCTGAATGTATGTTCGTGCTGGTCGTCCTGCTTTTGCACGGCCATGTGTGGGGGTCCATTAGAGTACATCTCTTATGAGTTCGTCCCTGCTTCTCCAGCAGTGTCCTGCATGTCTGGTTCGTCTAACTTGAATAGTTTTCGTGAAAGGAGGCAGGTGGCCGTACAGTTGGCGTCTTGTGGGGTGTTGCCGCCAGGACTTGTTCAAGATTGCACGCAGCATTCTTGTGTTATTGCCGTCTAGCTTCTTCTCCAGTCGTTTTGTTAGCGTCCATGTAGTGCACCCATATAGCAGTATCGATGTGACCGCTGCCTAGAATAAACTGCGTTTCATTTCATCGGTTAGGTCTGATTTCCATATAATCGCTAGCCTATTGATAGCTGTCCATGCTTTCGTTAACCTCGTATCGATGTCTTTTTCGGTTGATCCGACGCTGCTTCCTAGGTAAGTGAATTTGTCTATTAGTTTAAGAGGGGTTCCGTCTAGAGTGGAGATGTCCCCCGTTTGATTATAGCCCATATATTCCGTTTCGTGGGCATTAACATAGAGGCCTATGCCTGCGGCTGCTCGTTCCAAACTCATTGAGCAAATTATGTTTATTACATAGGAATACTTCATAAATAAAATTACTCATGTTAAATAGAGATACTTGAAACCATTTAACTGTGTGCAAACAAATGAGCTCAAAAAGTCGTTTAAAAATAAAGTTACCAAAAAACTATTCGTTTACAAATCATATAAATAGAAAAACAGGGTTCGGCATTAAATAACCTATAAGAGTTTATATGCCATAAAACACCAACCAACCCATCATCTGAGAATTTTGAAAAAATTGTGCCCTGTCAATGGGGCTTGGGATATGTTGACTGTATCCCCCTTGCAGTGCTGTAAGACACCCTCCCCCGGTAAAAAAAAAACAAGTGTCCTGGTTTTTACAATAAACTAATAGTGAGGATCCAGTTCTGGTAAGTATGGAGTACTCCCTATCAAGAGTGGAGTATTCCTACATCCATTCTGATTCTGAGTGGTAATATCTTTTTATGGATCAATTGGATCTGTTTTGAAAATTATTCGATAGGACCATATGCCAAAAAATCTCTTAAGAAACATACAAGGGTCAATATAAACGTACAAAAAATACTATAGGCATAAAAAAACCCAAGACGGGTTAATATGCCATTAAAATCAATCACTCAAAGGTTCATCCAGCCCAGTTGGCTGGGGCTTGAGAACACACGGACTGCATCGTTGCAGAGAGATTAGGTTTTGTTTGGTTTCTTTGTTTAATGGCATATCAACCTTTGTAGGTTATTTAATGCCAAAGCCATTCTCCAAGAAGAACAGTAGTGTAATACTATTTAACCCATGACTGGGGGGATAAGGGGGTTCATGCCTTTCCCATGGGTATTTGCCTGAAAGTGAACCTAATAGCACGACTGGAGTACGAACTCGCAGTCCATCGCTTTAAACATTACACCACGAGGAAGGACATCCCCAAGGAGATAAGACTTCCCAAATGAGTGTCCTGTATATGACATTAAACAATCTGATGGTGAGGCTTCAGTCCTGGAGCTTTGGGGAATGTGTCGTACTTCTTCGTCGTCATTGCTGCCCGGTCCACTCTGGCCAGGAGTGCTATCACTGAATAGGGTCCTATCTACAGTCAAATAGAACTGTTTGACATTTAAACTGTGTGCAAACAAATGACTTATGGGAAATTGAATTGTTAGAAATAGAACTGCTGGATCATTTAAGTGAGAATAAGCAAAGGACTGATGTTTAATTGAATTGTTAGTGATACATAGAGATACTTGGAACCATTTAACTGTGTGCAAGCAAATAAGTAATACCGAATAGAATTATTTGTGTTGGATAGAAATGCTTGAAACTATTTCACTGCGAAAAAAAAGCTCGTGTTCATTTAAAAATGTTATGAACAAAAAAGGTTTACTAATATTATATATATATATATATATATATATGGTGTGGAAGAACAATTAGGGATGTTCTGGTAAAATAAACGATTTTATTATAAAACAAGTTTGATTTTATCATTAAGGGTTTCCAGACTATTGTCTTGATCTTTATTGTTATTTCCATAACGTTTCGGCCGATATGTCCTCCGGCTTTCTTCAGGTGTTTGTTGCATAAATTTTTGAGGTGAAGCTTGATGATTTTTATCATTAAGGGTTTGCGGACTCTTGTCTTCATCTTTATTGTTATTTCCACAACGTTTCGGCCGATATGTCCTGCGGCCTTTTTCAGGTGTTTGTCGAAATCGGGAACCTTCACGGAACTTCGAACTACGTCCTTTATTGAATCCACAGTGGTCGCCTGTTCTGATTCCGTTAGTCATAACCGGGTAAAAGTGTTAAGTATTCCTGTATTGTTACTCGCTCGCAGTCAGGATTGACTAAGCTTCTCAGGAAACAATCATCTGGAGGTTGTAGGTTCAATGCTGACTGCAGGCGAGTAACAATACAGGAATAGTTAACACTTGTACCTGGTTATGGCTAACGGAATCAGAACAGACGACCCCCGTGGATTCAATAAAGGACGTAGTTCGAAGTTCCGTGAGGGTTCCCGATTTTTAAAAAAATTTAAAAAAGTACCAAAGACTTATTCCGAAACCTGTTTTGGTCATGTAGGCCCACCTAATGTAGTGTGTCTTGGGCACAAATAGTCTGGTGGAACCCATCCCTCTCCTTTGGCTTAAATTCAAAGGTGTTTTTTTTTCTCCTTGAAAATCGTCATACTAAGGATAAAAAGAACAGTCTACTCTACAATCAACCAGTAAGTAAATCATTATTATTATTCACTCATTAGAGCTTTTCACATCAGCGTTAGCCGATGGTTTTTCACTGGAGTCTGAGTGACAGCAAGTCTCGTCAAGTCTCCCGGACTCTTCTCAGTATTCTGGTCGTTTTCAATAATGCTGTAGTTTGGATGGTCTCCACTTGGCCGCCAACTTCCAAGTCCTCCAGTCCCTTTCGTAATCCTTTAGTTACAGTTCCAAACGCACCAATCACAATTGGTATAATTATCACCTTAATGTTCCATAGTTGTTTTCAATTCTCTAGCAAGGTCAAGGTACTTATCTCTCTTTTCACATTCTTTCAGTTTTATTCAGTAGTCAGTCGGGACAGCAAAATCGACAGTTCTGCAGATTTTCTTTTTTTTTTTTTTTTGGTGATTATAAGGTCTGGTCTTCTGGTCGAGATTAGGCGATCCGTTTGTATATTAAAGTCCCCTAGGAGTGTGTGTGTGTCATTTTCAAGGACAGGTGCTTATTATTATTATTATTATTATTATTATTATTTTACTCCTTTGAGACTTTTTCACACCAGTGTTAGCAGATGGTCTCTCCAGGTTTCCAGGACACTTCCCAGTTTTCAGGCCGATCTCAACTATGCTGGTGTCTGGATAGTCTCAGTTCGTTCTCCAATTTCCAATTCTTCCTGTTCCTTTCCAAGATTTTGGTGGACCGTTCCAATTACAATTGGTTTCACAGCTAACCTCATATTCCATAATTTTCTTCGTTCCCAGGCAAGGTCAAAATACTTATCTCTCTTTTCGCTCTCACGGATTTTTACCCAGTGGTCCTCTGGGACGACCAAATCCATCATAAGGCATGCTCTCTTCTTTCTTTCTTTCTTTTTTTTTATAATTATTAATAGGTCTGGTCGTCTGGTCGTGATTAGGTGATCTGTTTGTATCTCGAAATCCCAGAGAATTTTGTGCCTCTCATTCATAAGGACGTATTCTAGTTTGTGCATATATCATTCGGTTCAAGGATCACATTTTAAACACAAATATTAGATCGTAATACCTGAAGCAATAAAACGGTGCAAATTATTTTTATTATAAATTATTTGAAATTATAATCGTTTACAAATGACAATGACTTAGAAATAAAATCACTTAAAATCACATAATTGTATGCAAAAAAGAAAAAGACATCATCTTCATCATCATCATCATAATCATCAAGTCACGCTGACAGCACGGATTTACAAGACTCTCTCTCCCCATCATCCATCGCTCCTGGCAGGTCTTCCAAACTGCATCATGTGTCCGCACAGAGCCGATATAAATAAGTTCTTGCTGGTCATCCAACATTGGTACGTCCATATGTAGGGGTCTGTTGGAGAATGTCACTTATTAATTCGTCCTTGCTTTTCCAGCAGTGTCTCACATGTCTTGTACGTCTTACTTGGATGGTTTTAGCGATGGGAGGTAAGTGGACGTACAGCTGTTGTTTCTTGGGGTGTTACTTCCAGGATTTTTTAAAAAAGACCTAAATTGAAGGCTTTACATGCCATAGAACCAATCAACTATATAATTACTTATAAAAAAGACTGATTTGGCATTAAATAACCCAACAACAGTTGACATACCATTGAACCATTCAACTCTATAATCACTTACAAAAAAAGACTGATTTGGCATTGAATAACCCAGAGGTTGACATGCAATGAAACCAATCAACCAACCATTCCATCTACTTTATAGAAGAAGATGTTGAACACTAAACTTTATAGCCTCCTGTCCAATAATCATATCCATGAAGCAACAAAGATTTAAACAAGTGTTTTAATCAACATTTTTTGGATGCATTTTAAATCGGCGATTAAATTTGGTTAAGTAATGAACCAGTAAAAAAAAAATCAAGTTCATGAATCTATATTTTTATCTGATTTGCTCGATGGATAGCCGATCAAAATTTGATTGATGCAAAGCCCTCAGCCAATCAATATCTGATTGAATAAAAGCCATGAGTCAATCATAGGATTAAGAATTGTAGATTAGCCAAGATTATCCAGGTTTTTGTATAGTTTCAAATGTTTTTGATGTTTATGATTACTGATATTCCTTGTGATAAATCCCATGTGGAGAATTCCCAGAGAATAGTGGATTCTGATTAAGTCCAGGTTGTCAGAGTCAGGAAAGGAAAAAAAAAAGCAGGTTACAGATGAAAGCAAGCGCCAGGGGAGGGGAAAAGTAATGCCCATAATATAGTAGCAGTTTCTTGGTGGATGAGGTGGAAACCGGATCACAGGTGATTTCTATTTTCTGAAAGGAGGGATTTTCAAGAGAACAATCCATTTTTTAATGCTGTAAAAGGAAACATTAAATTCTCATTTGTATATGTATGTATAGCTTTATACGTGGGTTGTAAAAAGGTTCTTAGGTTAACCCACAAAAGAAGAGCATAGGCGAATATTTTTTATTGTGGAACAACACTACAACTTCTAATAAAACAAGAAAAATCTGAATAAATTTTTCTAGTTTTATAAGTAGTGTATTGCTACAACAAAAATATTCAGCTATGGCTCTTGTTTCAGGCTGAGGCTAAGAACCCTTTGAACAAAGCTTTTATATATATATATATATATATATATATATATATATATATATATATATATGTATATATATATCCACAGACAGACTGTTCCGTTCTAATAGAACTCAGCGGTGTGGCTTGATTCCTGAAGCTAGGATCGTAACCTGGCTGACTGTAACGCCAATCCAAGATTCTACCACACAGCCACGAGGAAACCAACGCAAGCGAAGGAAATTTAAACGCTTATGTATCACATTTGTTTTTTTTTTACATATATCCCCTTAACAGCTATATATATATATATATATTGAGGTGCCCGTAAGTATCGTCATAAGAAATGGAAACGGTATCCTCAAGTTCAAATCCTGGACGAGGCTGTTTGCATTTCGCATAGTGCTAATACACTTTGAAAAGATAGAAATACAACTATTCTCCCTCCGTCAATGGGGAAATAATAGAGTTGATTAGGCACTTTAACTTCGATATGGCAACTGGTTTAGAGGAAGGAAAACTCTGGATTCAAACCTATTAAACCCCGCTTTCTAAATTGACCTTTTGGCAGTAAATAACCTACAAGGGTTGATATGTCATTAAACCTAACCAAACCAAATCAAATATATTTAGTATATATGTATGAAAAGGATTTGGTATTAAATAATCTACAATAGTTGTTATGCCATAAAACCCAACTAAACCAAATCAGATATATTTAGTATATATGTATAAAGAGGATTTGGCATTAAATAACCTACAATGGTTGAT
Source organism: Sepioteuthis lessoniana (assembly GCA_963585895.1). Classification (NCBI taxonomy): domain Eukaryota; kingdom Metazoa; phylum Mollusca; class Cephalopoda; order Myopsida; family Loliginidae; genus Sepioteuthis; species Sepioteuthis lessoniana. The sequence goes on from CAUZXS010000728.1 coordinate 157,756, forward strand.
ATGCCATAAACCCCTACCCAACCAAACATTCTTCTCCCCCGTTCACTAAAACCATTTTACCTACCTCTTTCGAATTGACACCTATTCGTTTTTCTCTTCAGATCTTTAAATATGCATTTTCTTTTAAATTTTGATTCGGGCAACTAGCTAGTCTAACAACCATTGTTGATGAGTTTAATTCGCAATGAGTGCCCCATATTTTTGGCTGAGTACAAAACAAAGCTCATCTTAGTAAATGACAACATACTGAATATGCGTTTTGATTTATTCAATATTAAACATACTGGTAATACTTGAATTAACGTAAGGATTATACACCCTGATCAATACGGGAACAGGTTCTAAAATAAGAGGTCTGTAAAGAGTATTCAATATTAATTTGGTTTGGGTAATTGGGTTTTATGTTATATCAACCTTTGTTTATTATTTAGAGCTAAATCCTCTTTATATATGCTGCTTTACTAAACTGAATAGCTAGAAATAGAATTGTTTTTCACAATTAAACTGAACTTACATATAAACTGCGTGCTTTTGCTAAACTGCATTGTTTAAAATTGAACTAAACGGAATTGTTATATATAACTGCTTGAATCAACTGAATAGTTTGAAATAAAAATGTTTTTGACAATCAAACTGTGTACTCATGCTAAAATGAATTGTTTGAAATAGAACTGATTATTTACATAAAAATGGATTTGGCGTTAAATAAACTAGAAAGGTTGATATGCCATAAAACTAAACCAAACCAAACCAAACCCATCTTTATATATGTCATCTATGATTTGTAAACGCATAGTTAATAGATAACACTTAATTTGTTTGCAACACAGATAATGGTTCCAAATATTCTAACATGAATTTTTCTATTTAGTATTAATCATTTGTTTGCACTCAAATTGTTTCGGGGGGATGTCCTCGTGGTGTAATGGTTAAAGCGATGGACTGCGGAATCGTAGTAAGCGAGTTCGTATTCCAGTCGCGCTATTACGTTCACTTTCGGGCAAATACCCTTGGGAAAGGTATGAACCCCCTGTTCACTACTGTTCTTCAAGGAGAATGGCTTTGGCATTTAATAACCTACAAGATTGATATGCCATTAAACAAAGAAACGAAGCCAAGCGTTTCAAATGGTTTCAAATAATGTTGGTTAACATTAATAGTTCTATTTGCATACAATTAAATGGTTTCAATCATCGCGATGTAACACTGACAATTCAATTTAAAGAGTCACAAACATTGCTGTTTTATACTTATAATTCTTTTCAACATTACTCATTCGTTTGCACACAATTAAATGGTTTCAAGTATTTCTATGTATCACAAACAATTCAGTTAAGCATCTGTCATTCGCTTACACACAGTTAAATGATCAAACAGTTCTTTTTCGAACAATTCGATTTAACCTATGTCATTAGTTTGCACACATTTTAATTGTCAAACAGTTCTATTTGACCCATTGATATGACCCTATCAGGTGTTGCCACCCCATTTCAGAATAGACATGGGATCAATGGCGATGAAGGGGTACTCTGCATTCCCCAAAGCTCCAGGACTGGAACCTCTTCCTCCAATATCTTAGTGTCATATCCAGAACACTCGTTAGCAGGGTCAGATCTCCCTACAGAGATACAGTCAGTGTATTCTACAGCCCCAGTCAACTGGGCTGTATTCAGTGTTGATGTATCAGGTGGGTTGCCTGATTCATTGACAGATGTACTTGATAAACTACATTCTATTAACACTATCATGGGTCACTAGGGTAGTACATTTGAAACTTTATTTATTCAGTTGTAATTCATCATCATCATCATCACCATGATATCGCGCCATCTGCACGGGTATCCTTAACCCTCTCTTGCCACCGCACCCTATCGTCCATTGCTTCCGTCAGGTCTTCAGGACTACATCCCGTATCAGCACAGAGCTGCTGTATGTAGGTTCGAGCTGGTCGTCCTACCTTTGCTCGGCCATGTTAAGGGGTCCACAGGAGTACATCACTTATGAGCTCGTCCCTACTTTTCCAGCAGTGTCCCGCATGTCTGGTTCGTCTAACTTGGATAGTTTTCGTGATGGGTGGTTGGTGGCCGTACAGCTACTGCCTTATGGGTTCTGCCTCCAGGATTTGTTCAATATTTCTTGCAGCATTTTTGTGTAGTTACCGTCAAGCTTTTTCTCCATACATTTAGTTAGCGTCCATGTAGTGCATCCATATAGCAGTATCGACACGACCGCTGCTTGGAAGAAACTGCGTTTTATTTTTTCGGTCAGGTCTGGCTTCCATATGACCGATACTATCGATATCTGTCCATGCTTTTGTTAGTCGCGTGTCGATGTCTTTTTCGGTTGATGAAACAGGCAAGGTGCTTACTGCAGCTGCTCTTCCAGCTTGGTTCTTGATTAATATTTTCTTTGGGTAAGTCCATTATTCTGGTCATAGGTGAGTCACCAACAACAATACACCATCACCCCTTGAAATAATGTAACATGATAAGACATACGTGAAACTGACAGTAAAACCTGTTTCGAACGTTTATTAGAAACTAAAAAAATTAAACGATTTTAATTACAGGCTGGATACAAGTTTTCTCTGTTGTGGCTCTATTTCAGATTGTGAGCGCAGTAAAAAACTTCAATAAATATATTTATTTATTCCAATGTTGTCAAAGTTTTTAATGAAACGGAATATGCCTGAAACTTCAGCGCTCACAACTCCGACATCTACATCTCTATCTAAGCAACTTCCCACTCATATTTCTTTCATTCTCACTGATATTAATCCATCTTTGCTGGTTAAATCTTTACCGCATTTATTCGCATGCCTGCTTGTTCGGGCACAGTCCAACAAAGGTAGACTTGGGGCCGTAAGGCCCCCAACTTCGGCAGGCCACCTTCGGGTGGACGAGCTGCGTCATAGTCCAGCAGGGCTCGAGCCTCAGCTCGTGTCCGACCTTCGCCTCTCCTAATCCAAACTTTAATCGACCTTCGGATCATTGACCTTGTGTCAAATCCTGTCTGGTGGGAGGCAGTGACAAATATCTTTGCTGGTCAAATGTCTGATGAAACTTCATATGCTTGACGGTGGGGTTAGCCTTCCCCTTTGACTGCCCAGCTTTGGCCATCTGGCCTGGTGGTTACAGTCAAAACCAATAACCTCTGCCGCCATCACTTTAATATATATCTCTATCTCTCCCTTTCTTTCCTTTTTGTCTTTTTTCTTTAGACCCATTCAGCAATTAATATTTTTATCTTTATTTTATTTATTTATTTTCTCAATTGCTGAACTTTAGAAAAACCCATTTTCATTCTGAAGAAGTTCTTTCTTAAATAAAGAACGAAATATCATAGCTGAAGCCGTTGTCACTGTTGGTTTATCTATTTTTCCACTTAATTCTATCATCTTGTCAGATTTAGCAAAATGTATCATTTCTCTCTATATACATGTGCTAGTGTATTTATGTACGCTTGTATGTGTGTTAATGTATGTATGTGTATGTATATATGTATGTATATGTATTTACCCAGCCCCTCCGTATGTGCAGGATGCGCGTTTTTTTAAGGGTAGCCATGCCAAAGCAAAAGAACCCTGTCTACCCTACTATTTACTCATAGCTCCAAGGAGAAAAGTTGGGTTCATGCCTTTCGTATTTAGCGCTATTTGAAATGCAAACTGCCTCATCCAAGATTTGAACTCAGGTCGCCGTGTCCATTTCCTGCGACGCTAACCATTACACCACGAACGCAAGATCAATGTACGTGTTTGTGTATGTCCGTATGTGTGTGTATGTGTGTATGCATATTTGTGAAGTACCGGACATTGGCTTGATGAGTAGAGTGTTCGCCAATGGTCTGAGAGACCTGGGTTCAATCCCAGGTCGAGTTGTACCAAAGACTAAAAAAAATGGTACTTGATGCCTCCTTGTTTAACACACAGCATTATAAGGTAGGGATCAAGGGTAAAGTGGGTCAGTCCTGGGAAAGGAGTAGTGCTCTCCCCTACACTTCGGTGTAGTAGCTATTGAAAAGGGAGCCCTCTGATCGCCCTCGACTAAGGGAGACAACTTTTACAACTATGTTTGTGAATATATCTGTGCATGTATGTGTATGTGTGTGTATGTATATATGTATTTACGTGTATATATATGTTTGTGGATGTATGTATGTGTGTATGTATGTTTGTAAATGTGTATGTGTGTGTATGTATATATCTATGTATGTATGTATATATCTTTGTGGATGTATGTATGCACGTATATGTATGTATGTGTGTTTGTGAATGTATGTTTGTATGTGTGTACGTATGTATGTGTGTATTTATGTGTGTGTATGTTTGTGAACGTATGTGTGCGCGTATGTGTATGTGAGTGTATATATGTTATATTTTGACCTTCGACCCAGCCCAAAAATGCTATTCCAAGGTGATACACCGGAAGGAAGTGACACATTCCAATGGCCAGTAATCGAAAGAGATCGCGTGGGCGTATTAAGGCTTATGATATAGGACAAGGTGAAGGTCCCATTGTGCCACTACAGTGATGCACCGGAAGAGAGTAACCTCTGAACTGCATAACAGTTATTTCCGCTTGGTGACGATTAAACATTCGATTTCAAAGATCCAGGGGCGATCGTGTGGGCGTTGAATTATTATATAATTGAGTTGAGTTGGGTGCCAAAGGAGTTGCCAGTAGAATTCCAGACAGCTAGAGACCAGATGGAGTGGAACCCAACATCAGGAGAACAAGACACAACGTGAGGGTCATAACAGTGGGGTCAAAATATGAAGTTTATGTTCGGTCTCCAGCACCCTCTCACATGCACACCTTGAACAACCCTTTCGAACCCTTGCAATAAAGTGAGAGGTAAATATATTTGTAAAGAAGTCTTCCTGTGTCTTCCTTCCTGCGCCTTTATCATGTGTCGTTTATTTATGCGTCTGTCTTTGATGTTGTGTCGTTGTGATGCTGAATGATGATGTAGATGACTATATAACATTTATATATATATATATATATATATATATGTGTGTGTGTGTGTGTGTGTATGTTTGTCTATATGTTTGTGTATGTATGTACGTATGTATATATGTGTGTATGCATGCTTGTGAATGTATGTGTTTGTATGCGTGTAGGAATGTGTGTATTCACGTGTGTATGTTTGTGAATCTACATGTGTGTGTGAATGTAAATGTATGTATATGTATGTGTGTGTGTGCATGTATGTGTGCATTTATGTATGTATGTATATGTATGTATATATTTGCATGAGTGTATGTATGTATGAGTGTGTGTATTTATGTGTGTGTTTGTTTCTGAATATATCAGCATCATCATCATCATGTTGTGCCGGTAGCACGGATATCCCTGATTCTCTCTCGCCACTTTTCCCTATCGTTCATCGCCCTAGGCAGGTCGTCTGATCAACATCCTGTATTCTCACATAGTTGCTGAATGTATGTTCGTGCTGGTCGTCCTGCTTTTGCACGGCCATGTGTGGGGGTCCATAAGAGTACATCACTTATGAGTTCGTCCCTGCTTCTCCAGCAGTGTCCTGCATGTCTGGTTCGTCTAACTTGAATAGTTTTCGTGATAGAAGGCAGGTGGCCGTACAGTTGGTGTCTTGTGGGGTGTTGCCGCCAGGACTTGTTCAAGATTGCTCGCAGCATTCTTGTGTAATTGCCGTCTAGCTTCTTCTCCAGCTGTTTTGTTAGAGTCCATGTAGTGCATCCATATAGCAGTATCGATACGACCGCTGCCTGGAAGAAACTGCGTTTCATTTCATCGGTTACGTCTGATTTCCATATGATCGATAGCCTATTGATATATGGAAATCAGACCTAATCGATAAAATGAAGTGCATGTGTGTATACATATATGTGTTTGTATGTATGTATGTATATATATCTGTGTATTTATGTGTATATGTATATGTATGTATATGTATGTATACATGTGTGTATGTATGTGAATGTATATGAGCACGTATTAGGATCATTAAATAAGTTTCCAAACTTTTTTCATATGGGCACTTTTATTGATAGTTCACACATGAAACTCTAGTCCCCTTCGAAGGAATCTCCTCCGGCTACAATGCACTTGTTGTACCGTTCCAACAACTTTTGAAAGACCCCATGGAAGTCCTCTTGTGTGAGCGTGTCAATGACCTTCGTCACAGCCTCTTTCATCTCCTCAATTGTCTCATAACAACAGAGTGTGAGCTTAGGGAATAACCAAAAGTCACAGGGAGCAAGTTCTGGACTATAGGAAGGGTGAGGAACTGTCTTGATGCCCATCTTGGTCAAAAAGTCGGTGACAAGGATGGAGTTGTAGACTGGTGCATTGTTCTGGTGGAAATGCTACTGACCCGATTTCAAGAGTGCTGGCCTCTTCCGACGGAATCTCTTTCTGAACTCCCTTAAAACCTCAACATAGTATTCCTTGTTGACTGTCTGTCCAGTGGGAACCCAGTGCATGTAGATCATGCCAGTGCAGTAAAAAAAAAAGGGATCATCAAAAGTTTGTGGGTGGATTTGCTCTGTTTGGTCTTCTCGGGTCTGGAAGAGCCAGCATGCTACCACTGGGAACTCTGTTTCTTGGTCTCTGGGTCATAGCAGTAGATCCAGCTTTCATCTCAGGTCACCAGAGCATCAAGAACTGCGGGATCTGAATTGATCAGCTCGACCATTTCCCTGCTGTCATGACAACGTCTTTCTTTCTAATCTTCTCTGAGCACCCTTGGGACAAACTTCGCGCAAATCTTCCGCATCTTCAATTCCTCGTGAATAATTGTGTGTACAGTTCCAACACTGACATCAAACTGTGCACTTATTGTCTCTATAGACACACGACGGTCCTTATCCATGAAATTCTTTATTTGGCCGATCAACTCTGGTGTTCTGACTTCCTTACTCCTCCCACACCTTTGATCATCCCTCACAGACTCCCTGCCTTCTTTAAATCTCTTATGTCACTCAAAGACTGATGCTCGATTCATGCAAGATGGTCGAAAAGCAGTCTGAAGCCTTCCATACGTTTCTGTGGCATTTTTTTTTTTCAAGTTTAAAACACAACTTTATTGTATATCGTTCTTCTAAAGTGTCCTCACGTCCAGATTGCATTTTTGAAATTCACCAGCTGTGACAATCAGGTTTTAGAAGGGTGTATTCCAATTGCTGCTATAGCTGTTCATTTGAAGGTGAAATCATAAAAATTGGTCAGTCATCTCTTAAGATGTACAGCAATAACATACTGAAATTTCAAGAGTCTACGTATATATGTGTATGTGGCATGTATGTATGTATGCATGTATGTGTGTATCTATGTGTGTATGCATATATATGTATGTATGTGTGTATGTGTGCAGTTATGTGTCTACGTATGTGTATGTATGTTTTTGAATGCATGTGTGCACATATGTGTGTGTGTGTGTGTGTGTGTGTGTGTGTGTGTGTGTGTGTGTGTGTGTTTGTATACGATGGTGTGCTTTGTTAAAATAACTTTCAGCTAATTCAGAAATAGTTTCAAAATTGTCTTTGATGAGAAAATAATGAGACCCGTATTTGTCAAATCTTTGGATCAAGTTTGTTGACACAGTGCAAAAATGAAGTTACGTTCTGTTGAGTAAAAGAAGTCGCTTGATACAAAATTTGACATCTTCATAAAATTTAGATTTAAATTTTTTTTTATTTGTTCAGATTGATGAATTTGATTATTGAGCAAAGAAATCTTCTTTTTTTTTTTGTTAATGTTAATAACGAATATTTTTCAGATTTTTTTTTTTTTTTTTTTTTTTTGTAAATTGAAAGTTTGTCACTGGCGAAGATAGATTTGTATAATATGTTAGATTGGCTGTCAAAAAATGATGCTAGTATCTAAGTAACTTTGCAATTAGATTGTACTCATCACACACACACACACACACACATAAATATATGTGTGTGTATATATATATATATATATAAGTAAAGTAAAGTAGGCGACCATAGTCGAGGGTGATCCGAAGGCTCCCTTTTCGATAGCTACTACACCAAGGTATAGGAGAGGGTGCTATATCCTTTCCCTGGATTGCTCCACTTTACCCTTGATCCGTACCTTATAATGCTGAGTGTTAAGCAAGGAGGCATCAAGTACCATTTTGTGAGTCTTTGGTATGACTCGACCTGGGATCGAACACTCTAACCCCTAGGCCAATTATACATAACTTTGTTGTTTCGTATTCTCTTTATATTTTAGTCCGTCCTGAAAAAGTTCATTTGTGTTTAAATACTTATAAAATATCAAAAACATGGTAAGGCTCTAGCTTTGAAGCCCGGTAAAGTGTAGAATAAACTGCTTTGTTGTCATTACTCCCAGGTCCACACGCCAAAGAACCAAACCAACCAACTTGCAAACTAGGCATTTTTTTCTTTACACAGAGAAATTCTCTTCTACCTTGCTGGCACTAATTACTGCGTCTTAATCTAATCTAACGTTATTTCAGAACATATAAAAGGTACTTTGACCAATGAAAAACTCCCTGGAATGTCAAGAGGACTATTTGGAAGAAAACTAATGTTTCGTACATTGTTCATTTCTGTCTTGTTAAATACAGCTTCAATCGCGATACTTTTTGAACACGCCTCTAATGTGTTAATACTTTGGTTGGTTGGTTGGTTTTATGGCATGTCAGCCCTTCTGGGTTATTTAATGCCAAATCGTGTTTATTCATATATATCAAATATATATGATTTGTAAACATTTTGTTGGTTACACATCTAAATGAGCTTAGTCTCCTTTTTTTTTTTGCTTTCGGTTAAATGGTTTCCCATATTTCTATCAAATATAAATAATTCTATTTGTTATAAATCATTTGTTTGCACATAGTTAAGTGGTTTCAAGTATTGCTATATAACAGTAACAATTTAACATCAGTCATTTGTTTGCACACGTTTAAATCATCATCATCATCTTGTCACGCCATCAGCACAGACATCCTTGACCCTCCCTCGCCACCCCTCCCTATTGTTCATCGCTTCCAGTATGTCCTCAGGGCTACACCCTGTATCCTCACAGAGCTGCTGTATGTAGGTTCGAGCTGGTCGCCCTGCTTTTGCTCGGCCATTTGAAGTGGTCCATAGGAGTACATCCCTTATGAGCGCTTCCCTACTTCTTCATCAGAGTCTTGCATGTCTGGTTCGTCTAACTTGGATAGTTTTCGTGATGGGTGGTTGCTGGCCGTACAGCTGCTGCTTTGTGGGGTGTTCCTCCAGGACTTGTTCAATATTGCTAGCAGCATTCTTGTGTAGTTGCCGTCCATGTAGTGCTTCCTAAATACAGGATTCTACACTAGTATGGGGATCTGTAAATAATTCTACCCAAGTTTTTAAAAATGAGTTTCATGTATCAAACGTGTTAGCTCCTTTGACCAGTTAAAAAATTCATTTGGATTTACCGATTTCATCATCATAATCATGTCGTGCTGGTTGCACGGATATCCCTGACCCTCTCTCGCCACTCCTCCCAATCGTTCATCGCCCTAGGCAGGTCTTCAGGACAACATCCCGTATCCTCACATATTTGCTGAATGTATGTTCGTGCTGGTCGTCCTGCTTTTGCACAGCCATGTGTGGTGGTCCATAAGAGTACATCCCTTATGAGTTCGTCCCTGCTTCTCCAGCAGTGTCCTGCATGTCTGGTTCGTCTAACTTGAATAGTTTTCGTGATAGGAGGCAGGTGGCCGTACAGTTGGTGTCTTGTGGAGTGTTGCCGCCAGGACTTGTTCAAGATTGCTCGCAGCATTCTTGTGTAATTGCCGTCTAGCTTCTTCTCCAGCCATTTTGTTAGAGTCCATGTAGTGCATCCATATAGCAGTATCGACACGACCGCTGCCTGGAAGAAACTGCGTTTAATTTTTTTTTTTTTTTTTTTATCGGTTAGGTCTGATTTCCATATAAAACCTATATATATATATATATATATATGATTAGTAAGTGACTAATTTGTTGGTAATTTCATTTTTAAATGAATTAGAACTAATTTGTTTGCACACTAGTATTGCTATTGTTTCTTTTACACAGCTAAAAAGTTTCAATGATCGCTAACAAATTCTATTCAATATTAATCGTTTGTTTGCAGACAGTGAAGTGGTACAATTATTGAGATTTAAAACTACTTCAACACTATCCATTCGTTTGCACACAGTCAAGTTGTTTCAAGAATAACCAGGTTATACTAATATTTCAATTTAGGCACACAGTTAAAGAGTTCAGGTATTGTTATCTACCACTATAAATTCTATTCAACAATTACTCATTTATTTGCACATAGTTAGATGATTCCAAGTTTTGCTATGTATCTCTAGCAATTCATTTAAACATCAGTCGTTACACACTGTTAAATGATCAAACAGTTCTATTTCTAACAGTTCAATTTAGCACAAATACTTTGTTTCCACACAGATGATCAAACAGTTCTATTTCTAACAATTCAATTTAACAGAAATCATTTGTTTGCACACAGTTAAATGACCACACTGTTCTATTTCTAACAATTCAATTTAGCAAAAATCATTTATTTACACACAGTTAAATGATCAAACTGTTTTATTTCTAACAATTCAACTTAGCACAAATCACTTGTTTGCACACAGTTAAATGATCACAGTTCTATTTCTGTTGTATAACATGATGAAGGAAGAAACCTTATCACTTCTTAACAAAAATATAACTCTCACTTTATTTTTATAAAGAGTCTGAACATCCTTCGCATATGAAAGAGACAGAGAGACACGGAGGACAGCTATATTGACTCTTAACTTATCAACCACGCTGTGTTTCCATGTTCAGGGCCTCACTTAGCACTTCTGCTTTTCGGCCGGAGAGGGACCACAACAAATATTTGGGACTGAGACTGCAAGACTAGCTGTATCTCTGTAGGTACCTGTGTATATGTAGTTTCACCTCGCTTAATCGTTTCCGGTTATCAACCGACGCGAGCTGCTTCCACTTGTTTACCCTAGTGTATTCTGTGTAGAGAAATCCCTGATTGACGGCTCCGTCAGAGCTCCATATGCAACATTTCTTATAATTCAATTTAGCATGAGTCATTTGTTTGCACTCAGTTTAAATATCAAAAAGTTTTATTTGACCCATTGATAGGACCCTATCAGATGCTACCACTCCGGGTCAGAGTGGGCCTGGGAGTGATGGCAATAAAAGAGGTACTCCACATTGCCCAAAGTTCTAGCATTACTGAAGCCTTGCAATCAGATTGTTTATTGTCATATCCAGGACACTTGTTGGGGGAGTCTTACCCCTCTGCAGAGATGCAGTCAGTGTATTCTACAGTCCCAGCTGACTGGGGTAGATGTCCCCTGGGTATGGCATCGAACTGCTTTTGATGCTGAAATTCCAATTCCAGGGATATAAGAAATGTGGAGTTACCTTTTATAATCATTCATTCTCAGGTCAACTTTGATCCAGCGTTGTAGTATCTGTTAGGGTTCGATCATTGACTCATATAGAACTGTTCAATCATTTTCTAAGGATTATTATTACTTTATTATTATTTACTCCTCTAGAGTTTTTCACATCAGTATTAGCTGATAGTTTTTCACTGGAGTTTGAGTGACAGCAAGTCTCCTCAAGTCTCCAGGACTCGTCTCAGTATTCTGGCCGTCTCAGCAATGCTGTCGTTTGGGTAGTCCCTACTCGTCCGCCAACTTCCAAGTCCTCCAGGCCCTTTAATAATCCTTTAGTTACTGTGCCTAACGCACCAATGACAATTGGCACAATCGTTACTTTGATGTTCACACAGTTTTTTTTTAATTCTCTAGCAAGGTCGAGGTACTTATCTTTCTTTTTACTTTCCTTCAGATTTATTCTGTGGTCTGCCGGGACAGCAAAGTCAACAATTTTGCAAATTCTCTTTCTTTTGTTGATTATTATGAGGTCTGGTCTTCTGGCCGAGATTAGGTGATCCGTTTGTATGTTAAAGTCCCATAGGAGTTTATGCGAGTCATTTTCTAGGACTGGCGCCGGGTTGTGCATATACCATTTGTTTTTATGGTCGAATTGAAATTTCCTGCACATTTCCCAGTGGATCACCTTGCCGACCCAGTCGTGTCTCGCCTTGAACTCCTTCTGTGCTAATTTGCTGCATTCGCTTATAATGTGATTGATCGTTTCGTCTCTGTCACCGCATAGCCTACATTTACTGTTTTGTTGCGTCTTATCTATTCTCGCTTTGATATATTATTAAAAGAGTTATTTGTGTTAGATAGCAATACTTGAAACCATTTAACTGTGTTCAAACAAATTAGCTCTAACTACTTTTTTAAAAATAAAGTTACCCACAAACTACAAATCATTACTTATATATATATATATATATATATATATATATATATATATATATATATATATATATATATATATATATAAATTAACCGATTGTAGTCGAAGATGACCTGAAGGTTCCCTCTTCAATAGCTACAAAACCGAGGTAAAAGGAAGGGCACTGCTCCTTTCACTGGATTGCTCCACTTATCCAGGATCCCCACCTTATAATGCGGGGTGTTAAACTAAGAGACATCAAGTACCACTTTTCGAGTCTTTGGTATAACTCGACCTGGGGTTGAACCCAAGTCTTCCTGATCAGTGGTGAATATTCTAAACATAATACCAATGGGTTGATATATATATATATATATATATATATATATATATATATATATATATATGTGTGTGTGTGTGTGTGTGTGTGTGTGTGACCGGTTTTTTTTTTCTTAAAGGAATTATTGCTCTGTGATGTCAGTTACATTGAGCTCTTTATCAGGAAAATTTAAATGTTCATAGTTGAATGATTTTTTGTCCTGACGGAATTATTCCCGCCTCCGGTTTAACCTGACCGAATAATACACACTCACACACACACACATATATATATATACGTGTGTGTGTCTCTGTGTATAAACAGGGTTTGGCATCGAATAACCCACAAGAGTTGATACGTCATTAAACCAAATAACCAAGCCAAAACTTTAAAATGATGATCACAAAATAGAAAATTTTCCCTTATCCTGGTCAATACCCGGCTCCCTTGCTGATAACAAATATGGCATCTTAACTGTATCTTGCCTTATTTCAAAAGATACTGTTATATTGCGTCCATTACTGAATTTGTTTCAATTTTTATCAGTCTTCTTGATATTTTCCTCTCAACTCAAAATTAATTATTCTTCTATCAATAACATTATTATGAAAACAATATCACTGTTTTTTCCTCTCTCTGTGTCTCTCTCTCTCTCTGTCTCTCTGTCTCCCTCTCGCTTATTAATCAGAGTTAGCAAAATATTTCTTTCTCTGCAGCCATTTTTATTCCCATGATGCCTCACTGCCATATGCAAAAGCACGTGTTTGTGTGTGCCATGATTGGTGCAAGTTAATTTCCACTAATTTAATTCTGTTTTATTTTTTCCACCCACTTCCTTTGAGATTTATAAATAGTTATGTCAAACGAAATTACTATCACAAAGCTAGTTTATCTTTGAAATTTCCCTGGGCTGGGAGTGTCTCGAAGCAATCAGTGGTTATTGATAGAAAATGGCCTCTAGGTTAACACAAATCTAGAACAAAGTTTGTTTGTCTATTTGGGAAGACTTGTCATCATATATATATTTATTTTCAAATAGACATACTTCTGCCCCAAAGTAATGTACATTAACATTAGGGGTTATTAACTGCTTAATTAAAGTTTCAAAGCTTATTAGATTTTTGGAAAAGAAATGAGACGCACGTATTTTGAAAATTTGATTCAAATATCTATCTATCTATCTATCTATCTATCTATCTATCTATCTATCTCATTCAGTTCAAATGCCTATCTATATATCTATCTATCTATCTATCTATCTATCTATCCAAATGCCGATCTATCTATCTATCTATCTATCTATCTATCTCATTCAGTTCAAATGCCTATCTATATATCTATCTATCTATCTATCTATCTATCTATCTATCTATCCAAATGCCGATCTATCTATCTATCTATCTATCTATCTCATTCAGTTCAAATGCCTATCTATATATCTATCTATCTATCTATCCAAATGCCTATCTATCTATCTATCTATCTATCTATCTATCTCATTCAGTTCAAATGCCTATCTATCTATCTATCTATCTATCTATCCAAATGCCGATCTATCTATCTATCTATCTATCTATCTATCTATCTCATTCAGTTCAAATGCCTATCTATCTATCTATCTATCTATCTATCTATCTATCTATCCAAATGCCTATCTATCTATCTATCTATCTATCTCATTCAGTTCAAATGCCTATCTATCTATCTATCCAAATGCCTATCTATCTATCTATCTATCTATCTATCTATCTATCTCATTCAGTTCAAATGCCTATCTATCTATCTATCTATCTATCTATCCAAATGCCGATCTATCTATCTATCTATCTATCTATCTCATTCAGTTCAAATGCCTATCTATCTATCTATCTATCCAAATGTCTATCTATCTATCTATCTATCTATCTATCTATCTCATTCAGTTCAAATGCCTATCTATCTATCTATCTATCTATCTATCCAAATGCCGATCTATCTATCTATCTCATTCAGTTCAAATACTTATCTATCTCTTACCCAGTCGGCTGGGCCTGTAGAATACACCGACTGCACCTCTGCAGATAGGCAAGACCCCCCAACGAGTGTCCTGATCTGACACTAAACAATCTGATGGTAAGGTTCTACTAATGCTGAAGCTTTAGGGAATGCGGAGCACCCCTTCATTGCCATCACTCCTAGGTCCACTCTGGTAGCACCTAAATAGAGTCCTATTTTTGGGTCGAATAAAATCAAAACGCATACTTATGCTAATCTGAATTGTTTGAAATAGAACTGTTTTTACATTGAAACTGCATACTTATGCTAAACTGAATTACTTGAAATAGAACAGTTTTGACATTTAACTGCATGTGGACAAACACTTTACTTACAATAGACTGAATTGTTTGAATTAGAACTGTTTAACTAAACTGAATAGCTTGAAATAGAAATGTTTTTGAAAATTAAACTGTGTACTCATGCTAAACTGAATTGTTTGAAATAGAACTGTGTGTCTGTATCTGTGTGTTGTATCTGTGTGTCTGTGTGTGTATGTCTGTGTCTGTGATTGTGTCTGTCTGTTTGTCGATCTGTCGATCACTTTTTGTGCGTATGTGTGTACGTGTATCAATCGCTGTGTGTGTATGTGTGTGTGTATCTCTCAGTCTGTCCGTCTGTGTGTGTGTGTGCCTATGTCTGTATGTCATTATGTGTCTGTCTGTTTGTGTGTCTGTCTGTATGTCTGTACCTGTATCTGTTAGTATGTGTGTGTCTGTGTGTGTGTCCATGTGTCTTTGTGTCTCTGTGTTTATGATTGTGTCTATCTGTGTGTCTATCTGTCTATCTCTATGTGGCTATGTCTCTATGTGTCTGTCTGTCTCTTTGTATGTGTATGTGTGCCTATGTCTGTGTGTGTGTGTGTGTGTGTCTCTCTTTCTCTGTATGTGTATGTGTCGATGTGTGTGTCTGTGTCTGTGTATGTATGTTTGTGTGTGTCTGTCTCTGTGCCTGTGTGTTTGTGTTTGTGTGTGTGTGTGTGTCTGCCCGTGTGTCTGTCTGTGAGGATGTGTGTGTATGTGTGTATGTCTGTCTCTGTGTCTGTGTGTCTGCATGCGTGTGCGTGTGTGTCTATCTGTCTGTCTGTGTCTGTGTGTCTGTGTATGTGTGTGTGCTATCTCACCAATGAATTCTAATTTTTGTTCTACCCTGTACTAATTGTATAATATTCCACACAAAATGATAAAATCCTAGTATATTTGGTATAGAAAAAATTATCAAGTATTCCTATTTAATACTAATAATTTATACACATTTATATAGTTTCAAATAACTATCTCTATTTAACAATAATCATTTGTTTGCACACAGTTAAGTAATTTCAAGTAACTTATAATAATAATCCTTATTAAACAATTATAGTTTTGGTTTCGTTTCCCTATTCAATGGCATATCTATCTTCATGGGTTATTTAATGCCAAAACTATCCTTGTAGAAGGACAGTAGTGGTACTATTTAACCCATAGCCGGAAAGATAAGTGAGTTAGGGCTTTTCAAATGGGTATGAGACCAAAAGTGAGGTGCCCGTGGTGTAATGGTTATCGTCGTAGGATATGGACACGGCGACACGAGTTCAAATCCTGGACCTGACTGATTGCATTTCACATAGCACTAATACCCTTGGGAAAGGTATGAATCCAATTATTCTCCCTCCAGCTATGGGTAAATAGTAGGGCAGACTAGGTTCTTCAGCCTTGGTGAAGCAACTAGTCTTGGTGAAGAAAAACTTTGAATTCAAACCTGTTAAACTTCGCTTAAAAATTGACCTTGTGTCATATTCTGCCCGAGCGGAGGGGTTGGGTAAATAGGATTAGACCAAAGTGAATGTAATAGTGTAACTGGTATTTTAAGTCACTTATCACCATGTTACTCTCAAACATGTTAGCCACAATGTCATGGAGACTCCCTTATAAACAATCATAGCTTCAGTAACCATTCTTAACACAAATAATTTGCGCACGGTTATATGGTATCAAGTATTCTTATCCTTACTTACCCAACCCCTCTGCTCCGGCAGGATATGACACAAGGTCAATTTTTAAGCGGAGTTTAACTGGTTTGAATTCAGAGTTTTCCTTTTCCTAGACTAGTTGCCTCACCAAGGCTGAAGAACTCAGTCTGCCCTACTATTTACCCATAGCTGGAGGGAGAATAATTGGATTCATACCTTACCCAAGGGTATTAGTGCTATGTGAAATGCAATCGGTCTCGTCCAGGATTTGAACTCGTGTTGTCGTGTCCATTTCCTACGACGATATCCATTACACCACGGGCACCTCTATCAAGTACTCTTATCAAATACTAATAATTTTCAATCAGATCTATTTGATCTACTGATGGAATCCTAACTGGTACTATTACTCCAGCTTAGAGTAGACCGATGACTCATGGCAATGAAGGGTACACTACACAATTAAGAGCTCCAGAAAAGTTACGTCTCTACTCGACGCAGTTTGGTTTACTTCAAGCAACATGCAGGAAAATTCTTTTTGGATAAATAAATAAATCCATCTGTCACAATGAAGGACGTTTCTTTTTGTTGTGATCCATAAATTCTTTATCCTGGTCGAAAAACAATACAACCGGTTTGTTGGTTGAGGTCACTAGTGAATGTAGCAGTTAGCAATCTCATGACAAGAAATTAAGCCTTTTCTTTTTGTAAAAAACAACCAGAAAGCACGACAGACTGAAGCCCTGTTAGATAGAATACATATTAACCCAAAGGAAGTTGGGGGTGTCCTCGTGGTGTAATGGTTAAAGCGATGGACTGCGGACTCGTAGTACACGAGTTCGTACTCCAGTCGCGCTATTACGTTCACTTTTGGACAAATATCCTTGGGAAAGGTATGAACCCCCTTATCCTCCCAGCTATGGGTTAAATAGTACCACTACTGTTCTTCTAGGAGAATGGCTTTGGCATTAAATAACCTATAAAGAGTTGATATGCCATTAAACAAAGAAACCAAACCAAACCAAACCTTGATATGTCACAATCACATCAGGCAAATACCCTTGGGAAAAGTATGAACCCCCTTATCCTTCCAGCTATGGGTTAAATAGCACTACTACTGTTCTTCTAGGAGAATGGCTTTGGCATTAAATAACCTATAAAGAGTTGATATGCCATTAAACAAAGAAACCAAACCAAACCAAAGCAAAGGAAGTTGTCTTCCCATGCTATATCTGCTTTGCAGGATTCTGATAATTGGTCAGCATCTGAGACACCCTATCTAGAGGAGTGCCAATGGGACCAAGATTCTTTTGTTCCCACCTTGCATGGATTTCGAACTGTACGCAGCACTGATTTCAAAATTTAGGGCTGTAGAATACACCGACTGCTTCTCTGCAGAGGGTAAGACTCCCCCTCCAATAATTGTCCTGGTAATTGACACTAAACAATCTGATGGTGAGGCTCCAGTAATGCTGTAGCTTTGGGGAATGTGGAGCATTCTTTCATTGCCAACACTCCCAGGTCCACTTTAGCCCAGTGTGATAGTACCTGATAAGGTCAAATAGAACTAAATTGTTTACTTATGCTAAACTGAATGACTCGATATAGAACTGTTTTTTTACATTTAACTGAACTGTTTTGACATTTAATTGTGTGTAAAAAAAGCTATACTTATAATAAACTGAATTATTTGAAATCTAATTTGATGTTGAATGACCTGAAAAGGGTTTATATGCCATAAAACCAACCAACCAACCAATTTAAAATGTCTGTGTGTCGCATTTAGACTCGTTAGGAAGTCTTACAAATACCTCTTCTCATTTCACGGACTCCCATGTGACTTTACTGTACAGTAGATCCTTCACTCACCTCTACCGCTTGGTACGAATGAGCTTACTGATAATTTAACTCTTCAGAAGAGCATTCAAAGACTTAGTTTCATGTGGATCCAAATGGTTTGGTCCTTTTTTTAAGGACAGAAAGATGGAATAAAAGGTAGATGATGACACCTTTTAAATGTTAACTTTATCTTTGGGCTCCATACGGCTATTCTCTAGTGAGGAAACGTCTTCCTGGACTTTTAGAGAAAAAGTTGCATCCACAAGCAAGGTGTTGAAATGTACTAGTCTTTTTTCAGTGGTTGATAAGTCCAAAGTCGGAGGTTTTGGAGATGCCCGTAGTGTATTGGTTATCGTCGTAGGAAATAGACATGGCGACACGAATCCTGGACGAGACTGATTGCATTTCACATAGCAATAATACTTTAGGGAAAGGTATGAATCCAATTATTCTCCCTCCAGCTATGGGTAAATAGCAGGGCAGACTAGGTTCTTCAGCCTTGGTGAGGCAACTAGTCTAGGAAAAGGAAAACTCTGAATTCAAACCTGTAAAACTCCGCTTAAAAATTGACCTTGTGTCATAACCTGCCAGAGCGGAGGGATTAGTAAATATGGATAAGTCCAAAGTCGGTGGTTATGTCTAGTGGGTGGTTTTAATATTTGTTTTGACGGTATCAGCTTGTTAACAGGCCACAAGATCCAATCAGCACACATGTTCGCTGTTAGCAGCCGAGTAGAAAAGCATCCTTACTGTCTGAGGGATATCGCTTTAGTGAGAACGGTTCTCTTTCAAGCGCCTGTAGGTCTTTTCTCTCAGGAATGTATGGCTCCTGCTTCCTGTCAGAGATTTCTGAGAACCACTACACTTTTGGATTTATTTCATTTGATTTTTTATCTTTATTTTTTTTAACTCCCACAGTTTCTTTGGAAGCTCACTGGATTAATATAAGGAAGGGGAACTCTCTTGCGCATTTTTCATAACACACACACACACACACACACACACACACACATATATATATATATATATATATATATATATATGTATATATATATCATTGTTGACAATTGTTATTTTTTTACTATTCCTTCCATTCCTGCTATTCATGCACATAGTTCTATATCCTGGTCTGAGAGTTGCCACTTTTCCTTTCCCTCCTCGTATCTTTTCCCAGCATTACCATATACAAATACAATAATTTTGTTACTGTCATCAAATAATCAATGGTCTGCCTTTCTGAAAAGAGCTTGTAAATTAATTTTCTTTCTTCTTTCCTTTTTTTTTATTATAGGCATTATTTTTTCTTCCTTTAGAAGTTGATGGACAGGGTTTTTTAGAATCAATTAAACACATGAAGGTACACTGCCAATTTCTGTACTCAATATCAGACATGTAAATGAAAAAAAAAAAAAGAAAACAGAGAGTCTGAAGAAATGGTATGTTGGTGACAGTAGTGAAGAAAAAAAACAGAAAAAGAAAAATCAGACGCAGGCCAAAATAGAAAATGTCTATAACTAATATAAAAAAAGAACCAATCTTAAATAGGAAGTGCCATCCAAAATAGATTCTACCCATAGAATCCGATTTGACCGAAAAGAATATGAGTCACTATATATTGGCAAAGAATGAAATCAATTATACAATAGCTATTTGGTACTGTAACAAAATAGCAAAGTTGGGACGTGATGTCTGCATGGTAAATAGAACTAAGATGTGAAATAAGTCGTTATTGTCACAATTGGTTATTCTGCTTTTTTTTAAAAAAAAAAAAAAAAAAGAGAGAGAAAGGAAATGTACACAAAATGAAGATTCAGACATGAGTTTGTTTTTTTAAGTCTTCCGGATTTTATACTATGAAAAAAAGTCAGTATTGTTATTCTACTGGTAAGAAAATGAACGACTCGGGTTGATTGATAAAACAAATTCAGACCCGATAGAAAAATAAAATTAGTATCAAAATGAAGTCCATTGATAAATATCTTTAAAACAAATTCAGACCCGATAGAAAAATAAAATTAGTATCAAAATGAAGTCCATTGATAAATATCTTTAAAACAAATTCAGACCCGATAGAAAAATAAAATTAGTATCAAAATGAAGTCCATTGATAAATATCTTTAAAACAAATTCAGACCCGATAGAAAAATAAAATTAGTATCAAAATGAAGTCCATTGATAAATATCTTTAAAACAAATTCAGACCCGATAGAAAAATAAAATTAGTATCAAAATGAAGTCCATTGATAAATATCTTTAAAACAAATTCAGACCCGATAGAAAAATAAAATTAGTATCAAAATGAAGTCCATTGATAAATAAGGTTTGCCAGCCTATAAAACAAATTTTGGCGGTATCAAAATGAACTGTAAGATTTAATTGATACGTAGCATCTCATCATATCTAAACTAGAAAGAATAATGAAGTTAAAATCAAAATGAAGTACAATAATAAGGAATTTTTATCATTAAGGATTTTCAAACTATTATCTTCATCTTTATTGTTATTTCCACAGCGTTTCGGTCGATAAGTCCTCCGGCCTTCTTCAGGTTCAATCCTGATTACAGGCGAGTAACAATACAGGAATACTTAACACTTGTACCCAGTTATGGCTAATGGGATCAGAACAAGCGACATTCATGGATTCAATAAAGGACGTAGTTCCGTGAAGGTTCTCGAGTTCGACAAACACCTGAAAAAGGCCGGAGAACATATCAGCCGAAACGTTGGGGAAATAACAATAAAGATGAAGACAATAGTCCGAAAACCCTTAATGATAAAAATCATCAAGCTCCTTCTCAGAAATTTAGACAACTAATAACAAGGAAACTGGTATGAAAATAAAGAACATTTGAATTTACTTCAAAATTACTAATTTATTTTTGTCTACATAGCCACTATTTCCTGCTAAACATTTTCCTCTCATTTTATTCACGTGGAAAATTTTTGGTTTATTTTTTAACCATTTATGAACAGCAAAGTTGGTATCAGATTAAAGATATTAACCTTTCAATGCACTTTTCAATGCTGGAGACGACCAGAAGTCTGATATGGGGTTAGCCCAGTTGAGTGGAGCTGTAGGATGCACTAAATGCATCTCTGTAGAAAGCTAAGACCCCATCAAGTGTTCTGGAAATGACACTAAACTGCACCTGATGGTGAGGCACCAGTCTTGGGGATCTGGAGAATGTGGAGTACTCTTTTATTGCCATTACCCTTAAATCCACTCTGACCAGGAGTGGGAGTACCTGTTTGGGTCCTATCAATGGGTCATATGGAACTGTTTAATCATTTACAATACTTGTAACAATTTAGCTGTGTGTGAACAAATAAAATAAGTTATACTATTTACCAACCCCTCCGCTCGGGTAGGATATGACACAAGGTCAATTTTTAAGCGGAGTTTAACAGGTTTGAATTCAGAGTTTTCCTTCTCCTAGACTAGTTGCCTAACCAAGGCTGAAGAACCAAGTCTGTCCTACTATTTACCCATAGCTGGAGGGAGAATAATTGGATTCATACCTTTCCCAATGGTATTAGTGCTATGTGAAATGCAATCAGTCTCGTCTAGGATTTGAACTCGTGTCGCCGTGTTCATTTCCTACGACGATAACGACTACACCACGGGCACCTCCTAAACTAAACTGCACCTGATGGTGAGGCACCAGTTATAAACTTATAAACTTAGTTAATGGTGACCCGAAGGCTCCCTTTTCAATAGCTACTACACTGAGGTGTAGGGGAAGCCGCTACTCTATTCCCTGGATTGCTCCTCTTTACCCTTGATCCTTACCTTATAATACTGAGTGTTAAGCAAGGTGGCATTAAGTACCATTTTAGGAGTCTTTGATATGACTCGACCTGGAATTGAACTCTGGTCTCCCGGACCATTGACGAGAATGTTCAGAAAAATGCTTTTTACTTCTTTTTTTATGGAGGGGCTTGAGGTGTAACAATTATTTCTGGGGGACACAAACTCATCAATTCTTGGTCAAGGTTAATTATGTTTCGTTTGGCATTTAAGAACCCAAGAAAGCATAAATCCATCACTTGGTGAATAAGAAAATTAATGCAACTTTAGTTTTAATTAAATCTTCAATGCTGTAGAGTTTGTCAATAAATACTACCTAATGATATCCATTTTAATTGCGTAATGTTTCCAAGAGAGAATAAAATCCTTCTATCTCTGCTTGAAAGGCTACATCCTCCCCTTTTGAAAAATACAGCCGACCTCAGAATCACCGAGAACCCCAGAGGCATAACCCTCACTCTCATAAATTTTTTAATGCCCTCCTTCTTAATCGAATCTTGGAGGAATCCACAAAGTGTAGTGGTTAATGTGCTAGACTGTAGCCTCAAAGTAAGCAAGTTCGAACTCCAGTCATGCTATTACGTTCACTTTCAAACAATTACCCTCGGGAAAGGCATGAACCCTCTTATCCTCCCAGCCATGGGTTCTATAGCATTGTGGGGTTTTTAGACTGAAGGTCAAGGGCAAAGAGCTAAGCTGTGTAGCTGTTTCATATCTGACTCCATTAAAAGGTGATTTGCGAATACACCCAACCAAGCCGAAACACTACTGCACAGTTTGGAACGAGCCGCCGCAGGTATTGGCCTCCACATCAATGCACACAAAACTGAATATATGTGTTATAACCAAACAGGTGACATTTCCACACTAGACGGAACCTCTCTGAAACTAGTAGACAAATTCACCTACCTAGGAAGCAGCGTCTCCTCAACTGAAAAAGACATCGACACACGGCTAACGAAAGCATGGACAGCTATCGATAGGCTCTCGATCATATAGAAATCAGACCTGACCGATAAAATGAAACGCAGTTTCTTCCAAGCAGCGGTCGTGTCGATACTGCTATATGGATGCACTACTTGGACGCTAACTAAACGGCTGAAAAAGAAGCTAGACGGCAATTACACAAGAATGTTACGAGTAATATTGAACAAGCCCTGACAGCAACACCCCACAAGGCACCAACTATACGGCCACCTGCCTCCCATCACGAAAGCTATACAAGTTAGACGAACCAGACACGCAGGACACTGCTGGAGAAGCAAGGACGAACTCATCAGTGATGTACTCCTATGGACCTCCGCATATGACTTAGCAAAAGCAGGACGACCAGCTCGAACATACATACAGCAGCTATGTGAGGATACGGGATGTAGCCCTGAAGACCTGCCAGAGGCGATGAACGACAGGGAAAAGTGGCGAGAGAGGGTAAGGGATATCCATGCTAGCGGCACGACATGATGATGATGATGATTTTACCTCACGTCGGCTAGTCGGTGTAACTCCTTGAACAAGAAAGGACCAAAAAAATTATACAAAAGAAGACAGCAACAGATGAGAGACGAAGACGTTTCTTTTATATTTTCCTTCATTTCCTGGGTTCAACACCCATTCTATGGGTGAGGGAGTTTTCCCTGAGTACAATTGAAATGGTTGAATCCCCCAGTTAAGGTGTCTAAAAATACGTTAGTCGTTTTTGCATATGCTTGTCCTCATTTGGTATTTAAAGCTTTCATAAGGGTTAATTTCTTTTGGAAGTTTGTCAAAGTCCAGTTTTTATCTATTTATTCGTTACACCTTATCTATTTTTTTAATGGAAGAAAATTTGGTTAGTTGGTTTCGTGGCTTATCAACTGTTAGATGTCAAAACAGTTCTATTTCGAACAATTTAGTTTAGCATAAGTACACTGTTTAGTTCTATTTGACCCATAGATATGACCCTATCAGGTGCTACCATTCCAGGCCAGAGTGGACCTAGGAGCAATGGCAATGAAGGGGTACACTACATTCCCCGAAGCTCCCGCATTACTGGAACCTCACCATCAGATTGTTTACTATCATATCTAGAACACTCCACGGAGAAGCGGTCAGTGTATTCTACAGCCCCAGCCAACTGAGCAAAACTGAGTTTTCCCTGAGTACAATTGAAATGGTTGAATCCCCCAGTTAAGGTGTCAAAAATACGTTAGTCGTTCTTGCATATGCTTGTCCTCATTGGGTCTTTAAGGCTTTCATAAGGGTTAGTTTCTTTTGGAGGTTTGTCAAAGTCAAGTTTTTTGAGTTTGTAGTTCCGTTTCGTATTCTTTTATATTCCGGTATACTATTAACCGAGAGAGAGAGAGAGAGAGAGAGAGAGAGAGAGAGAGATGCTACTGGGTGAAAGGGACCAACCAACGCCTAGTCCAAAGACGTGGGGCGTGGCGCCCAGGCACCAGTCAGCAATGATGTTGTCAAACCGACAGTCACTGCTTGAAAGAGGGTTAGCCTGTTCCTCCTGTCGGAAGATCGCTTTTTTCTTTACGCATGCATCGCCCCTTCTTCCGGTCAGGGACCTCTGGGAGTTTCTGCAAATTTGAGAGTTTCCTTTTTTTTTTATTCAATTTAAATTTATTTATTTATTTATTCGTTCCCTACAGCATCACTGTTGTTCTTCTACAAGGATAGCTTTGGCACTTAATCACCCATGAAGGTTGGTATGCCTTTAAAACAAAGAAGCCAAACCAATCCAACCATCAATTATATCTGACCTAAAATCAAGAAAATTCTTAGGAATAAACAAAATGGCTTTGGCCCAGTCGGCTGGGGTTGCAGAATACACTGACTACATCTCTGCAGACAGAAAAGACTTTCCTAACGAGTGTCCTGAAATGACGCTAAACAATCTGATGGTGAGGTTCCAGTAATATCTAAGAAATGCAGAGTACCCCTTCATTGTCATCACTCCCAGGTCCACTCTGACCCAGAGTTGTAGCACCCAATAGGGTCCTATCTATAGGTTAAATAGAACTAAGATGTGCATTTATGCTAAACTAAATTGTTTGAAATAGACCTGTTTATATATATAAAATGGATTTGGAATTAAATAACCTACATGGGTTGATGTGCCATAAAACAAAACCAAGCAAAACCAAACAGGATAGCTTTTGAAAAAATCAATCTATAACCTTTCATATTCTGACCATTTGTCAAAATATCGAAGAAGTGCAAGCAAAAAATCTCCAGGCAACAATTTCTTTTCTTTGTTTCCCCAAGGTATTTGATATTCCATACATAGTGGAAAGATATCTAGCATAAGGTTTTGGTGACACTTATTTTTTTGACATTGTTGCTAAAGTTTTGCTTGGAAATACAATCTCACCATTTCTATTAAACTGCGTGCTTATGCTAAACTGAATCGTTTGAAATTGAACTGTTTTTGACATTGAAATTGTATTTACACAAAACTGAATTGTTATATATAGAACTGTTTTGACATTTTACTGTATAAACAAAATCTATACTTACGCTAAACTGAATTAGCTGAATTAGAACTATTTAAACTGAATAGTTTGAAATAGAAATGTTTTTGACAATTAAACTGTTTACTCTTGTTAAACCGAATTGTTTGAAATAGAACTGATTATTTGCATAAAAATGGATTTGGCGTTAAATTACCTACAAAGTTTGATATGCCATAAAACCCAACCAACCAACCAACCAATCAACGCGTGTCCCGTATATGACAGTAAACAATCTGATAGTGAGGTTCCAGTAGTGCGGGAGCTTTCGGGAATGCGGATTACCCCTTCACTGCCATCGCTCCCAGGTCCACTCTGTCTTTCTGTGATAGCACTTGATAGGGTCATATCTATAGATCAAATAGAACTATATGTGTACTTATGCCAAACCGAATTGTTGGAAATGAAACTGATTATTTACATAAAAATGGATTTGGCGTTAAATAACCTTCAAAGGTTGAATTGCCCTAAAACCCAACCAAACAACCAACCAACTCACCATTTCTAGTTATCCTCCTAGATTACGTACAACAAACATCAATAGATCTAATAAAAGAAAATGTTATTATAACTTAAAATATTCATCTCTAATGTTATAATCACAACGTTTCGGCCGATATGTCCTTTGTTGTATAGCCACCTACAAATACACAATACCTGTACAAATATGAATATAAGCGGAAGCTTAGTCAACAATAATGACGAACTTCAATGAACGAACACACATCTTTATAAAAAATATATCTCTCACACTTTATTCTCGAAAGGGTTGATGTTGGTTGTGTGGAAGAGGTACGTTGGAGACGAGGACAGACTGCTACATATTGACCCAGGTTCTTCTGACCATAGCAGTGCTCCTTTCTCATCTTGGCTGGGGTTGCCCAACCGTGGGTCACTGAGCCCTCTGTCTGCCGCTGGCTCTCACTTCGGCATCTTGTCCCCAACTGACTCCAATTCGCCGAACCACCTCGGGCACCTGGTTATATAATTATCTCACTCCCACCTGCTTCCGCTGTTCTTCCGCTTATTTACACAGGTGCATCTCTTGATTGACGGCTCGGTCGAGGGTCAATATGTTACACCTTCAGCCTTCTTCAGGTGTTTCATGGCGAACTTGGGAGTCCACACGGAATCTCGAACTGAGCTCTTTATTTAATCCACAGGAGTTGAATGTTCCAATTCTGTTAACCATGACCAGGGACAACTGTTATGCAACAGTTAGTAGTCTTACCTGTAGCTGGGATTGAACCTGCAACCTCTAGATGATTTCACTCAAAAGTACCTTTCAACTAAATGTTTTATCCGCCGTTTCCTGTGTCCTTGTCCAAGATTACAGACTACAAATGTCAATAGAGCTAAGAAAAGAAAATGGTTTCACACTAAAAACAAGAAGCATCATTTATCCTGCAGAAACTATAGCAGATGATCTTGCACTTCTTGCTAATACACAAACCCTAGCCAAAAGGAATGGTTCAACCGATGCTGACAATAATTTATTTGACATTGTCGCTGGAGTTTTGCTTGTAGATTAATTGGCATCATTTCTTGGAGTCTTGCAAGGCGATAAAATGGCACCATTTCTTGGAGTCTTGCTAGGCGATAAATTAGCACCATTTCTTGGAGTCTTGCAAAGAGATAAATTAGCACTCTTTAAATTCTTGCAAGAAGATAATCTGATACCATTTCATTTTATAATCTGCCTAGACTACATTCTATGGATGTCAATAGATCTAACAAAAGAAAATGGATTCACACTCAAAAAGGCAACAATCAAACAATATCCCATTGAAAATGTTATGGATGAAGGCAACACAGATAATCTAGTGCTTCTCTAGAATACACTCGTCTAAACCAAATCTCTGCTTAACCTTGAGGAGGCAGCAAGACGTAAACCCAGATATAACAGGGTTTATGTGTTTTAAAAAAGATGGAGACATCTCCACATTAAATAGCGGGCCTATGAAGTACAGAGGTACAACTGTTATTGCTTCAGCTGTTTATGATGCACTGCTTTGAATTTTTATCTGACCTAAAGTTGTGAAAAATCTTGGGAAAAACGGAACAGCTTTTGGAGAAATTAATCCACGACTTCTCAGATTCTGACTATTCATTGAATCATCAAACGTGTATGGAGAAAAACTCTCAAAGCAACACTTTTCTCTGTAGATTCTTTGAAGACATTTGATTCCGTTCACAGAGGAAAGGTGGGACAAATACTTCTAGCATACGGTTTTCCAAAAGAAACTGTTGCCTCTATAATGTTTATCTACTAAGACACGAAAGGAATAAAAATGGTTTCAAACTCAAAAAGGCAATAAACAGACAAAATCTCCTAGAAGCTGTTATAGATGTAGGCTTCATAGCTAATCTAGTACTTGTTGCAAATACATAAGCCCAAGCTGAATATCTTCTGTAGAGCAAGCAGCAAGCAGAAAAAGGCATTGGTCTCTTCATGAACTCAGATTAAACAGAATTTATTTACTTTAAACAAGATGGATATCTCTCTATATTAAATGGAAAGCCGCAAGAATTAGCAGGCCATTTCACTTCGGTTGCAATATCTCATCTACTTAAACTGATATCAACATATGCAGAGGAAAGGCATGAAATGTTAATGACCATGTAAAAATCTGATCTCTCTGAAAAAATAAAACAGGAATTCTTCCAGGCTATTGCCATTTCAAAACTATTGTATGGCTGCACCACTTGGAACTTAATAAAACACTTGGAGAAAAAGCTGGATGGGGACAACACAAAGATGCTGTTTTGAACAAATCTTGAAGCAGCACCCCACAAAATACTAGCTGCATTGCCACTTACCTCCCATTCCCCAAACCATCCAAATAAGATGAGCAAGATATGCTGGGCACTGTTAAAGAAGAAGGGAAAAACTCGCGAGCAACATTCTCCAATGGACGACTACATCTGGACTCACCAATATTGGTTGACCACCAAGGACTTACATTCATCAGCTCTGTGCAGACTGTTGAGGTTGTGTAAACAATCTGCCACGATTGATAGCTGATAGGGACAGATGGCAAAAGATACTCAAATGAATCCCTGCTATCAACTCGACTTTACGATGAGGATCTTCGGTTTAGAAGTAAATTATATCTTTATAAAAAATCTCTAAAGATGTCCTTATTCATAGTAAGTAAAGTTGGTGACCCTAGTCGAGGGCGACCAGAAGGTTCCCCTTTCAATAGCTATTACACCTTGGTGTAAGGGAGGGCGCTACTCCTTTCCTGGTATTTCTCTACTTCACCCTTGAGACATACCTTATATTGCTGAGTGTTAAGCAAGGGTGTATCAAGTACCATTTTTGTCTTTGGTATGACGCGACCTGGGCTTGAACCCAGGACTCCTGGACTATTGGCGAACCCTCTACCAATTAGTCCAACGAGCCAATTTATTTATAGTAAAATGCGTAAATAATAACTAATGATATTTTGATTTTGATTGTTTAATGTCCCATTAGAAATTATAAAATCCTGATATCTCTGGTTACAAAGAAAGTCTACATTTTATTAAAAAAATGTTAGGGGTGTAAGGATTTCTGACTAATACTATATACATTTATCATTAGGTTTTAAAAATATATTTTCATAAAATGATTCTATTCACCAAGATCTCGAATGAATAAATCAAATAGTGTTCCACCTTTTCTTAGTACTATTTGCACACAGTTAAATGGTTTCAAGTTTTGCTATACAATGTTAATAATTCCAATAATCATTATTCATTTTTTTGCTAATAGTTAAAAGGTTAAATAGTTCTATTTGATCCATCAATGGGGCTCTCAATGGTATTACTTATCCAAGTCAGAGTTGACCTGGGAATAATGACAATGAAGCATAATCTCACAGTCTTCAAAGCTACATGACTGGAGCTCCACCATCACATGCAGTTTAGTGTTATATCCAGGACACTCATCGTGTGGCAGGAGTCTTACCCCTCCGCATAAATGCATATTCTACAGTCGCAGTCAACAGTTCTATTTCAAACAATTCACTTTAGCGTAAGTACACAGTTAAAATGCCCAAAACAGTTCTATTTAAAACAATCCAGTTTAGCATAAGTACAGTTTAGCGTAAATACAGTTTTAAGTACACAGTTTAAATGCCAAAATAGTTCTATTTAAAACAATTCAGTTTAGCATAATTACAGTTTTTTGTTCACACACAGTTAAATGTAAAACAGTTCTATTTCGAACAATTCAGTTTAGCTGAAGTTTGGTTTAGTTTGGTTTGGTTTTATGTCATATCAACCAATGTAGGTTATTTAATGCCAAATCTATATATATATATACATATATATATATATATATATATATATATATATATATATATATACAAAGAGTTCTATTTCAAACAATTCAATTTAGCATAAGTACACAGTTTACTTCTATTTGACCCATAGATAGGGTCAAATCAGGTGCAACCACTCCTGGCTTGAGTGGGCCTGGGAGCTATTGCAATGAAAGGGTACTCTGCATAAGTACACAGTTTAAATGTCAAAAACAGTTTTATTTAAACAATTCAGTTTAGCAGAAGTGTGCTGTTTATATTTCAAAAAAAGTTCTATTTGAAGCCATTCAGTTTAGCATAAGTACACATTCTAGTTCAATTTGACCCACAGATAGGACCCTATCGGGTGCTTCCACTCTGGGCCAGAGTGGACCTGGGAGTGATGGCAATAAGTGGGTACTCCGCATTCCTCAAAGCTTCAGCATTACTGGAACCTCACCATCAGATTGTTTAGTGTCATATCCTGGACACTTGTTTGTGGGGTCTTACCTTTCTGCAGAGATGCAGTCGATGTATTCTACAACTCAAGCCGACTGGGTCATTTCTTATCTTCTTTTTCCATGCTGCTTTGCAAAATCATTATACACAAGTTCCATCTCCATTCGCACTGTTTCATTCACTATTGGACTAATGCCCATCGGAAACCTGCTATGGTTTAAACAGTATCACTGCTGTTCTTCTCAAGGGATGGCTTTGGCATTAAATGACCCACGAAGGTTGATATACCATTAAACAACACAAAAAACAAACAAACATCTATCTTGCCCAGTCGGCTGGGGCTATAGAATACATCGACTGCTTCTCTGCAGAGGTGTAAGACCCCCCACCCAACGAATGTCCGGGTATGACACTAAACAATCTGATGATGAAGTTCCAATAATGCTGGAGATTCGGGAAATGCGGAGTACTCTTTCATTGCCATCGCTCCAAGGTGCACTCTGGCCCGGAGTGGTAGCACCAGATAGGGTCCTATCTATGGGTCAAATAGAACTAAACTGTGTACTTATGCTAAACTGAATTACTTGAAATAGGCTTGTTTTGACGTTTAAACTGTTTACTTAAGCTAAACTGAATCGTTTGAAATAGAACTATTCTGACATTTAACTGTGTGTAAACAAAAACTATACTCAAACTAAACTGAAGTGTTTGAAATAGAACTGTTTATCAAAACTGAATTGCTTGAAATAGAAATGTTTTTGACATGTACCCATTCGAAACTGAATTGTTTGAAATAGAACTGTTTATTTGTATAAAAGTGGATTTGGCATTAAATAAACAATAAAGGTTGATATGCCATAAAACTCAAACGAACCAAACCAAACAGCTATCTATCTCAGCGTGTGCATATGAGTTAAATCGTATCGTCACTGTTCTTTTATAAATATGGCTTTGGTATAAAATAACCCATGGAAGTTGATATGCCATTAAACAAAGAAACCAAACTAAACCTTCTTTTAACATTTTTACTTTTTTGTTGTTGGACAGAAAGTCTTATTTCCCAGTTTCTTATGTTTAAAGTAAATGAAAAAGACTTAATTATCTCTTCCAATTTTCCTTTTTTGTAGCCTAGTTAATTAAATTTTCAAAACACAACAGCAGATTATATTTGTGAGCTGATAGGTAAAAGTGATTTATATGACAGTCACTAATAAAAAAAACTATTTCCTTCTAAGCTTTATCGTTCTTTTTTGTAACACTTTGTTATAAATACATGTAAAATTTGATTTACATGATCTTTTATTCAGAAATAAATGAAAAAGTGTTAATTTGCCTATGAATATTTTCTAAATTTCATTATGCTTTCATTTTTCATTAAAAAAAGCTAAGTTTCAATGGAATAATGGCCATTCTCTATACTTCTGACAAAATAAGCAATTAAGAAATAACACATACTATCCACGAACAAAATTTGTCTTCCCTAATGTTATCCAGGGCACAAAAGCAAAGTTTCAAGGGAATAATAGCCATTTTCTATACTTTTACAACATAAGCAATTAAGAAATAACACATACTATCCACGAACAAGATTTGTCTTCCCTAATGTTATCCAGGGCACAAAGGCAAAGTTTCAAGGGAATAATGGCCATTTTCTATACTTTTACAACATAAGCAATTAAGAAATAACACATAAAATCCACGAACAAAATTTGTCTTTCCTAATGTTATCCAGGGCACAAAAGCAAATTTTCAAGGGAATAATGGCCATTTTCTATACTTTTACAACATAAGCAATTAAGAAATAACACATACTATCCAGAAACAAAATTTGTCTTCCCTAATGTTATCCAGGGCACAAAAGCAAAGTTTCAAGGGAATAATAGCCATTTTCTATACTTTTACAACATAAGCAATTAAGAAATAACACATACTATCCACGAACAAAATTTGTCTTCCCTAATGTTATCCAGGGCACAAAAGCAAAGTTTCAAGAGAATAATGGCCATTTTCTATACTTTTACAACATAAGCAATTAAGAAATAACACATAAAATCCACGAACAAAATTTGTCTTCCCTAATGTTATCCAGGGCACAAAAGCAAAGTTTCAAGGGAATAATGGCCATTTTCTATACTTTTACAACATAAGCAATTAAGAAATAACACATAAAATCCACGAACAAAATTTGTCTTTCCTAATGTTATCCAGGGCACAAAAGCAAAGTTTCAAGGGAATAATAGCCATTTTCTATGTCCTGGAAGCTGATATAACAGTTAAAAAACATTAACTTGATGTCTCTCGCTCAAAGAATGCATTTTCTACAGGACATGTTCCAAATGACTTCTACCAAGCCTCCTATGTGTCTAGCCACACCGAAGAGTTCTGATAGAACAAAACAGTGTGTCTATGGATGTTAATATATACGCTCCCCCATGGGGGTTGAGCATGCTGGCGAAGGAATTTTCGGCCGCCGCTCGCATCATGCAAAGCTCTTCGAAAGAATTGAGCACTCTGGTGTCCGATAGGGTATAAAAATGTAAACAAACGGACGCTGCTGCTGCTTTTGCTACATAATACCTTATAATTCCCTTAGCCAACATGGTACGCTTGTTGGCCGAGCGGTCTGATACTAAGTCTAACGTAAAGTATTTGTGCTGAACCAGTTACACTTTCTGGATAAGATATCATTTTCTATGATAACAGCCATTACAGCATAAGTGACTCCTCTGGGATACACATTTTTTCTAATCTTAAAATAAGCAATAAAAACAGACTTAAGAACATTCAAGAAATTTAGGATCAAAACTGCATTAGCATTTAAGTTACATTTTTATAGTTACATTTTTATATTTTTCAACCAACCATAGAATAAGAACATTCTAGAAAAATAGGATCGGAATTGAACTAACAGAAAATATTTAGGCTTTAAAATAAAATAGTAAAATACAAATCTGATTGGTCAATAAATGTCTACGCGCCAAAATTTTAGGACGATTCTTTGATTCACTATTACGGTATAAATAACACAGAGTTAGGGAGCCACACACACACCAAGCCTAGCCATTAAGTCAGTAAAGCAGTAGCCGATACTCTGTCCGGCAAATTCCTTTTCTTCCACAACCACAGTTCATGACCTACCTACAGATGGCCGCGAATCACATTCAAAAGAAAAAAACAAAACTTACTTTCATCAACGCGACATGCTGTCGCCACAATCATAAAACAATACATGAACTTAATGTAAGTAAGAACGACTTATTTACGGACTCCGTTAACATGAACGTACGCACACCTTTAAACAAATTTATTTTCTTCTAGCCAAAATTTATTTTCCGAAAGGCCATTTACACATCATGTATTTTATTTGTTTTCATATTCTGTTATATGCATATTAAATTGTTTGTTGTTTAATGTTCGTTGTGTTCTATTCCATTTCTTTTACGCAATTGTAAAGTTTTGTGTTGTATTTGTGGAGGAAATAATATTGGGAGCAATACCCGTAAATTACGGATGCATATCCACTGAAATAATCAAATGGCATACATCCACCATACTCCTATATATACGCATAAATATTATTATTATTAAATATTTAATCGTAAAATTTTCACAACTATTCACAAACAAATCCAATTAGAAAGTAGACTTAGTTTATGAAATCCACTTTGACAATAAATTTCCAGTTTGAGGAGAAATTAAAAAAATGTCTACCATAATTAGAAATTCCCTTAATTATTTCCAAAGACTCAGTTAGATCACCGGGGGGTGTCCTCATGGTGTAATGGTTAAAGTAATGGACTGTGGAATCGTAGGACGTGAGTTCGAACTCTAGTCGTGCTATTACGTTCGCTTTCGGGCAAATACCCTTGGGTATGAAAGGTATAAACCCCCTTATCCTCCCATCTATGGGTTAAATAGTAAAACTACTGTTCTTCTTGAACAGTAGTTTTGGCATTAACCTACAAATACTTTTGTCTTTGGCATTAAATAACCTACAAAGGCTGATATGCCATTAAACAAAGAAACCAAACCAAACCCTAATTTCTCTAATCTCTCTTTATTACTGTCATACATTTTGTTTTTGTCACTCTTCTTTGTATAGCTTCTTTGTCACTCTTCTTTGTATAGCTTCTTTGTCACTCTTCGTTGTATAGCTTCTTTGTCACTCTTCGTTGTATAGCTTCTTTGTCACTCTTCTTTGTATAGCTTCTTTGTCACTCTTCGTTGTATAGCTTCTTTGTCACTCTTCTTTGTATAGCTTCTTTGTCACTCTTCTTTGTATAGCTTCTTTGTCACTCTTCTTTGTATAGCTTCTTTGTCACTCTTCTTTGTATAGCTTCTTTGTCACTCTTCGTTGTATAGCTTCTTTGTCACTCTTCTTTGTATAGCTTCTTTGTCACTCTTCTTTGTATAGCTTCTTTGTCACTCTTCTTTGTATAGCTTCTTTGTCACTCTTCGTTGTATAGCTTCTTTGTCAC
Source organism: Sepioteuthis lessoniana (assembly GCA_963585895.1). Classification (NCBI taxonomy): domain Eukaryota; kingdom Metazoa; phylum Mollusca; class Cephalopoda; order Myopsida; family Loliginidae; genus Sepioteuthis; species Sepioteuthis lessoniana. Next base: position 192,731 of record CAUZXS010000728.1, read on the forward strand.
TCTTCTTTGTATAGCTTCTTTGTCACTCTTCTTTGTATAGCTTCTTTGTCACTCTTCTTTGTATAGCTTCTTTGTCACTCTTCGTTGTATAGCTTCTTTGTCACTCTTCTTTGTATAGCTTCTTTGTCACTCTTCGTTGTATAGCTTCTTTGTCACTCTTCTTTGTATAGCTTCTTTGTCACTCTTCTTTGTATAGCTTCTTTGTCACTCTTCTTTGTATAGCTTCTTTGTCACTCTTCGTTGTATAGCTTCTTTGTCACTCTTCTTTGTATAGCTTCTTTGTCACTCTTCGTTGTATAGCTTCTTTGTCACTCTTCTTTGTATAGCTTCTTTGTCACTCTTCTTTGTATAGCTTCTTTGTCACTCTTCTTTGTATAGCTTCTTTGTCACTCTTCTTTGTATAGCTTCTTTGTCACTCTTCGTTGTATAGCTTCTTTGTCACTCTTCTTTGTATAGCTTCTTTGTCACTCTTCTTTGTATAGCTTCTTTGTCACTCTTCGTTGTATAGCTTCTTTGTCACTCTTCTTTGTATAGCTTCTTTGTCACTCTTCGTTGTATAGCTTCTTTGTCACTCTTCTTTGTATAGCTTCTTTGTCACTCTTCTTTGTATAGCTTCTTTGTCACTCTTCGTTGTATAGCTTCTTTGTCACTCTTCTTTGTATAGCTTCTTTGTCACTCTTCGTTGTATAGCTTCTTTGTCACTCTTCTTTGTATAGCTTCTTTGTCACTCTTCTTTGTATAGCTTCTTTGTCACTCTTCGTTGTATAGCTTCTTTGTCACTCTTCTTTGTATAGCTTCTTTGTCACTCTTCGTTGTATAGCTTCTTTGTCACTCTTCTTTGTATAGCTTCTTTGTCACTCTTCTTTGTATAGCTTCTTTGTCACTCTTCTTTGTATAGCTTCTTTGTCACTCTTCTTTGTATAGCTTCCAATCTCAATTTCCATGTCTAAAACACAGAAGCCTCAGCTTGAGAACAATATTCAATGTGAGGTCATATTAGGGTTATATATCTTTAAAAACAAATGTTGTTACTGACCGATGTAGAGGGCGACCAGAAGGCTCCCTTTTCAATAGCTACAACACAGAGGTGTAGGGGAGGGCACTACTCCTTCCCCTGGATTGCTCCACTTTACCCTCATTACGTACGAGGTGCATTCGATAAGTTTCCAGACTTTTTAAAATTGTGATAGACTCTTGAAAATTCACTATGTTATTGCTACACTTTTTATGGGATGACTGACCAATTTTTATGATTTCATGTTCAAATTAACTGCTACAGCAGCAATTGGAATACACCCTACTAAAGCCTGATTGTCACAGCTGCTGAATTTCAAAAATGCAATCTGACATTTTAGAAGAACGTTATGCAATAAAATTGTGTTTTAGACTTGGAAAAATGCCACTGAAACGTATGGAATGCTTCAGACTGCTTTTGTAGCATCCTGCATGAATCAAGCATAAGTTTATGAGTGGCATAAGAGATTCAAGGAAGGCACGGAGTCTGTGAGGGATGATGAGAGCTGTGGGAGGAGTAAGGAAGTCAATATACCACAGTTGATTGGCCAAACGGTTACGATTAGGGTTACTATGTTGAGGTTTTAAGGGAGTTCAGGAAAAGATTCTGTCGGAAGAGGCCAACACTCTTCAAATTGGGTCAGTGGCATTTCCACCAGGACAATACACAAGTCAACAATTCCATCCTTGTCACATACTATTTGACCAAGATGGGCATCAAGACAGTTCCTTAGCCTCCCTATAGTCCAGGCCTTGCTCCCAGTGACTTTTGGTTATTTCCTAAGCTCAGAGGCTGTCATTATGAAACAATTGAGGAGATGAAAGAGACTGTTACGAAGGTCATTGACACGCTCACACAAGGGGACTTCCATGGGGCCTTTCAAAAGTTGTTGGAACGGTACAACAAGTGCATTGCAGCCGGAGGAGATTACTTCGAAGGTGACCAGAGTTTCATGTTTGTACTATCAATAAAAGTGCCCATACAAAAAAAGTTTGGAAACTTGTATGCCCCTCGTACCTTATAATGCTGAGTGTTAAGCAAGGAAGCATCAAGTACCATTTTTCGAGTCTTTGGTATGACTCAACCTGGGATTGAACCCAGGTCATCCGGATCATTGACGAACACTCTAACCATCATGCCAATGTCTGAGTAATTTCCAAATATCTTACCAATATGACAATTTATTTAGTTCCATCTGTGTTGTTTCTTTGGATAATGGTCTTACAATCTGTTTGACATCATCAGCAAATAGTTTTATTTCTGATTTTTTTATCTTTAGGCAAATCATTTCTAAATGTTAAAATTCACAAAGGTTCTGGTATTGATCTCTGAGGAACACTAAAAGGTATATTCTGTTTTTCAGAATAATTCTTACCATTTTTTGCTTTTATTGATCTGTCTGTTAAAAAGCATCTTATGATATTTACTTTTTTTTTTTTTAAATATCCATGTTTTTTTTTCATTTTCACAGGTAGATACTGTATCAAATGCCTTGCTAAAATCCAAATATATATTTGCTATATCCCCTGTCATCCAATATTCATGGATGATATCAATACTTCCTGAAATATTGAATTTACCATAGTCAAGACCATATTGATTGCAATTCATATCTTCCCCTATAAAATTTGATATGTGATTTCTAATCAACTTTCCAAACACTTTACACAAGACGCATGTTAGAGAAACTGGATAGCCATTACTTTTTAAATGTCTCAAACCTTTTTTATTTATTGGTATTATATTTGGTGTTTTCCAAATATACAGAATCATTTTGACATTCTGTATATTTCTCAAACAATTTTCTTATTGAATTGATAAAACTTTTATTTGATAGATATTTTAATATTTTAGGATGTATTTCATCGGAGCCATACTTTTATTAACATTCATCTTGGATGAAATTGGTTTTATGTTTTTAGTTCTTGTCATTAGTTAATCATATTTACCCGACCCCTCCGCTCGGGCAGGATATGACACAAGGTCAGTTTTTAAGTGGAGTTTAGCAGCTTTGAATTCAGAGTTTTCCTTCTCCTAGACTAGTTGCCTAACCAAGGCTGAAGAACCCAGTCTGCCCTACTATTTACCCATAGCTGGAGGGAGAACAACTGGATTCATACCTTTCCCAATTAGTGCTATGTGAAATGCAATCAGTCTCGTCCATTACACCACGGGCACCTCGTGGTGTAATGGTTAAAGCGATGAACTGCGGAATCGTAGTACGCGAGTTCGTACTCCAGTCGCGCTATTATGTTCACTTTCGGGCAAATACCCTTGGGAAAGGAATGAACCCCCTTATTCTCCCTCCAGCTATGGGTAAATAGTAGGACGGACTAGGTTCTTCAGCCTTGTTGAGGCAACTAGTCTAGGAGAAGGAAAACTCTGAATTCAAACCAGTTAAACTCCGCTTAAAAATTGACCTTGTGTCATATCCTGCCCGAGCGGAGGGGTTGGTAAATAGTACCTTATCATTAGTTAATAATTCATTTTTAGTAAAAACTGTGAATACAGTTTGGACAAACGTATTATAGATGTGTTTGTATAATTAATGAAATATGTTTTGTGAACACTTAATGTTTTTTTTAATCGTATATCTACTTTTGCAGCCCTCAGGGGATACGGCTGCCGCTTGCATAATGTAAAGCTCTTCGAACGAATTGAGCACTCTGGTATCCGGTAGGGTAGAGAAATGTAAACAAACGGACGCTACTACTTAATACCTTGTAATTCCCTAGCTGCCGTGGTACGCTTGTTGGCCGAGCGGTCTGATACTAAGTCTAACGTAAATTTACGCGGGTTTCGATCCCAGCTTCAAGCGTCCTACGTGTCTAGCCACACTGAAGAGTTGTGATAAAACGAAACAGTCTGTCTGCGGATGACACTATATATATATATATATATATGTATATATATACATAGTGAGAGAGAAAGACGCACACAGACACACACGGTACTGATTTCTGAGGAATACTAGAAGGTATTTTCTGTATTTTAGAATAATTCTTACCAATTTTTACTTTCATAGATCTGTCCGTTAAAAAGCATCTAACAATATCAACTTTTTAGGGGGGGGTCGAAACAGCTGTCCAGTGTTCCGTATACCGATCGGAGTGCTTGCCGGATTTTATAGTCATGGTAATTCAATATATATATATATGTGTGTGTGTGTGAATTTCCCTAGGATTTTGTATTTTGCATTTTTAAACATCTATCGTTGATTTAACATCGCTAATATCATCCCACATAGTCCTGATGATGGTTGATTAGAACCGAAACGCTATAGTGTCGACTTTGCTTCTCAATAAATCTCTCCTACTTGGATTATCTTGTCATCAATCTTTCTTCATACATATGTATATATGCATTTATATATACATACATATATATATGTATATGTAGTCAAACATAAATATACATATATATATACGTGTGTATGTGTGTGTGTGTGTGTGTGTGTGTGTGTTCGTGTGTATGTGTGCGTGCGTCTCTCTCTCTCTCTCTCTCTCTCTCTCTCTCTCTCTCTCTCTCTCTCTCTCTTTGTCTGTCAGTCTCTCTGTGTTTATATATATATATATATATATATATATATATATATATATTGTCTCATTGAAAATATCTATATTTTTACAGATAGTTTGTAGTGTAATTTGTTCACGTTTTTTTGCCATCAAATAATCCTGGTATTTTGTTGTAGAGTCTATAACGACAACACCCCCACCCAATTTTCCGATGACAATAAATAAATAAATAGACAAATTATACAAGGAACCAAAACTAAAAGTGTAAATATTTTCAATAAGTCACATAAAAGAATTATTCTAAAAAAGAAACATTTTGGGCTTCATTAATTGATAACTACTATATATATAAATACATACATACATACACACACACACACTATATATATATATATATATATATATATATATATATATATATATATATATATATATATAGTGACGAATATGCAGGTAAGTGTACACACTAATTTGATTTTGAATGTGTGTATAGATATGCACATTTTCAGCTATATATTCTTCTTGTTTTTATGTTTTTGTCCCGATTTAATGTTATACATTGTTTCTGAAAAATACCAAACAAATATAAAAGATATGATCAATATCTGTTTTCCCATAACCCAATATGGTTGAAATAGATGCGGGTTGCTGATATATCGGTCAATTCTTCGTGTTGTATACACCCTTCATTGAGTATGGGGAAAGTTTTCTTCATTTATTTTTCTTTTCCTCTCCTGATTTCTTTTCTTCCATTTTATTTCCCGCTTTTTTTTTTTCCTGACAGTTATTTGTTTTACAGTTGTTGCTCTAATTTTCTTGTTTTGTGATTTCCCACCAGATTTAGATGGGAAGATAAGACAAGTGAAAAAGATTAATAAGAAAAAAAAAAGAAGAAATTTGAAAGAGAATGGAAGCATGAAAAAAGAATGATAGGTTAAAATGAAAGAGGAATAAAAATGAATGAAAAATATTGAGAAAAATGTGTCAAAATTATAGAAGGTAGATATAGCGATCTATACATTTTGAAGACAGATAATGAAATGTACTGAAAATATAGGGGTTGGCTTGAAAGAAAGAAATGCTATGAAAACGAAAACATTAAAAAAAATGAATAAAAACTGAGAGAAAATAAAGCACCATAAAAATCTTAGAAAGAAAGAAAGAAAGAAAGAAAGAAAGAAAGAAAATAATGAATGAATCAAAAGATGATGAGACAAGGAATGAGTGATAAAATTAAAAAAGACACAAACAAAAAAAGAAAAAAAGAAGGAAACAAAGAAGAAAATAAGAAAAAGGAAAAGTGATGAATATTTTAAAAGAAAGGAACAAAAAAAGCAACAAATAAACAAACAATTGAAAGAAAGAAAGAAAGAAAGAAAAAAAGAAAGAAAGTAAGAAAGAAAGAAAGAAAATAGAAAATTGATAAATATTTTAAAAGAAAGAAAGAAAGAAAGAAAGAAAGAAAGAAATGTAATGATAAAAAATGTAAATAAAAAAAGAAAAAAAACAAACAAACAATAGAAAGAAAGAAAGAAAGAAAGAAAGAAAAAAAGAAAGAAAGAAAGAAATGTAATGACAAAAAATGTAAATAAGAAAGAAAGAAAAAACGAACAAACAATAGAAAGAAAGAAAGAAAGAAAGAAAGAAAAAAAGAAAAAAAGAAAGAAAGAAAGAAATGTAATGACAAAAAATGTAAATAAGAAAGAAAGAAAAAACGAACAAACAATAGAAAGAAAGAAAGAAAGAAAGAAAGAAAGAAAGAAAGAAAGAAAGAAAGAAAGAAATGTAATGACAAAAAATGTAAATAAGAAAGAAAGAAAAAACGAACAAACAATAGAAAGAAAGAAAGAAAGAAAGAAAGAAAGAAAGAAATGTAATGACAAAAAATGTAAATAAGAAAGAAAGAAAAAACGAACAAACAATAGAAAGAAAGAAAGAAAGAAAGAAAGAAAGAAAGAAAGAAAGAAAGAAAGAAATGTAATGACAAAAAATGTAAATAAGAAAGAAAGAAAAAACGAACAAACAATAGAAAGAAAGAAAGAAAGAAAGAAAGAAAGAAAGAAAGAAATGTAATGACAAAAAATGTAAATAAGAAAGAAAGAAAAAACGAACAAACAATAGAAAGAAAGAAAGAAAGAAAGAAAGAAAGAAAGAAAGAAATGTAATGACAAAAAATGTAAATAAGAAAGAAAGAAAAAACGAACAAACAATAGAAAGAAAGAAAGAAAGAAAGAAAGAAAGAAAGAAAGAAAGAAAGATGCAATAAATAAAGGAAGGAAATTGCAAAAGAAAGAAACAAAATAAAAAGAAGGAAACGAAGAGCAAAAATGAATGATAAAAAAACACCAAAAAAAGAAAAAGAAAAAAATTGAAAGAAAAAATACATAAAAAGAAAAATCATAAAAGGCTTTTTTGTCTTTTATCATTTTTTCCCTTTTCATCTCAGTTTTTATTTACTTTATTAACGAAGAAGAAAAGAAGCCGAATAAAAAAAAAAGCAATAAAAAAGCGCGCGAAATATGAAGTTTCATAAACGCCATAGAATTAGCACAAAGAAACAAATTAAATTACAAGGCGTTGTAACATATTTGTTGCAACTATCGTCTGTTTTCTTATAGTATTGTTATTAATAAAACCAAAGCCCGTATATATATATATATATATATATATATATATATATATACAACTAATCTCTTTGTGTATTCCTTCGTTCTGTTTCAACGAAAATTCTCTTTCAATTCGCTCCTTTTTCTCCGGCCAAGAAAGGATGTTCCTTAAAAAGGAAGAGAAAAAAAACGAAGAGAAATTTTCTCCAAATATTCCGGCAAATCAAGTGTTGGGTGCCTGATATACCGCCATTGGCAAGGAATAAAAAAAAATATATATTTTTGGCGAAAAGAAAAAGTTAAAAAGACAAGTCTGTGTTAGCAGGAGGTGACGAAAAATATTCAAAAACAAGTGTTTCTCCACACTTTGATAAAGCCTTTTACGTCTTTTACAATTCACTTATTGTCTTGAGTTTTCTAAGACTGTAGAGTTATGGGACCCCTGCATGTCTCTGTCAACAACGGTCCAAAGGTAGCCCCCTCCCAATTTTCTTTTCTAACACTAGCATCGTACCTGTCAAAAATGAACTGACTACCCATATTCAAATATTTTCGTTTATTTAATCATTCCATTAAAAGAAATACAATGAACGGGTGCTGTATTAAGGCTCTTATAATAAGTAAATGATGTATCCTCATCATCATAATGTTGTGCAGCTAGCATGGATATCCCTGACCCCCTCTCTCTCTCCACATCTCCCTATCATTCATCGCCTCCGGCAGGTCTTCTGGGTTACATCCCGTATCATCACATAGCTGCTGTATGTATGTTCTAGCTGGTCGTCCTGCTTTTGATTGGCCATATGCGGGGGTCACTTACGAGCTCATCCTTGTTTCTCCAGCAGTGTCCGGCATGTCTGGTTCGTCTAGCTTGGATAGTTTTCGTGATAGGTGGTAGGTGGCCGTACAGTTGGTGCCTTGTGGGGTGTTGCTGCAAGGACTTGTTCAATATTGCTCGCAACATTCTTGTATAATTGCCGTCGAGCTTCTTCTCCAACCGTTTAGTCAGCGTCCAAGTAGTGCATCCATACAGCAGCACCGACACGACCGCAGCCTGGAAGAGACTGCGTTTCATTTTATCGCTCAGGTTTGACTTCCATATGATCGAAAGCCTATCGATAGCTGTCCATGCCTTCGTGAGCCGTGTGTCGATGTCTTTTTCGGTTGATGAGACGCTGCTTCCTAGGTAGGTGAATTTGTCAACCAGTTTAAGGGAGGTTCCGTCTTGTGTGGAGATGTCACCTTTCTGATTAAATTCAGTTTTGTGTGCATTAACATGGAGTCCAATGCCTGCAGCGGCTCGTTCCAAGCTATGCAGTAGTGTTTCGTCTTGGCTGGGTGTATTGGCCAGTAGCGCTATGTCATCGGCGTAGTCGGCGTCGGTAACAATTATCAAATCTGCATCAACTGACGATTTGTTGGTGAATTAACCATCCAAAGTTGTGAACAAGTCAAAAGTCTTGTTGTCAACTGTTTTCAACTCAGCTTTTTTTTAAAGCTGTTATTTTGTCATGACTAAATGTTTAAAATCTTTTCTCTAGAGCCGATTAATTCAGATCATCAAATCAGTTTAATATATCTGCAAGATAGGCAAGTTTTCCTAAATCAATTTTATCAGTTGTCTAAATTTCTGATTTTTATCATTAACGGTTTTCGGAATATCGTCTTCTTCTTTATTGTTATTTCCACAACGTTTCGGCCGATATGTCCTCCGGCCTTCTTCTGGTGTTTGTTGCCTAAATTTCTGAGACGAAGCTTGATTTTTATCATTAAGGGTTTTCAGACTATTGTCTTCATTTTTATTGTTATTTCCACAACTTTTTGGCCGATATGTCCTCCGGCCTTCTTCAGGTGTTTGTTACCTAAATTTCTGAGACGAAGCTTCATTTTTATCATTAAGGGTTTTCAGAGTATTTTCTTCATCCTTATTGTTATTTCCACAACGTTTCGGCCGATATATCCTCTGGCCTTCTTCTGGTGCTTGTTGTCTAAATTTCTGAGACGAAGCTTCATTTTTATCATTAAGGGTTTGCGGACTCTTGTCTTCATCTTTTTTGGTATTTCCACAACGTTTCGGCCGATATGTCCTCCGGCCTTCTTCAGGTGTTTGTCGAAATCGGGAACCTTCACGGTACTTCGAACTACTACGTCCTTTATTGAATCCACAGGGGTCTCCTGATCTGATTCCGTCAGCCATAACCGGGTACAAGTGTTAAGTATTCTTGTATTATTACTCACCTGTAGTCAGCCCAGTAGGACACATAGCGTAATGGTTATAGGCGTTGGTGCCCTAAGCTTCTAAGGCGACAACAATCTGGAGGAGCAATGGCAATGAAGGGGTACTCCGCATTCCCCAAAGCTCCAGCATTACTGGAACCTCACCATCAGATTGTTTACTATCATCTCTAGGACACTCGCTGTGGGGAGTCTTACCCTTTGCAGAGAAACAGTCGGTGTATTCTACAGCCCCAGCTGACTGAGTCACGGGACACTCGTTGGGCGGGGAGAAGGGGTCTTACCCCTCGGCCAAGATGCAGTCGGGGTATTCTACAGCTCCAATTGACTTGGCAAATAACTTTTTGAACGATCCTCGTAAACCAACAGTTGTGCTTCATAGGCAATACTAGTGCTTTCATCAAACGGTATTGCATAACATTTCTTTTACAATCGAACATTTGACTTAGATTTTACGTCTTCCGACAAATCTACTATTCGTCTCCCAATAGTGCTATCAGATAATGGAAATTCTTTCAGTTTTTCAGCACATTCTTTGGCCCAAACTGCTTTACATATGTCAATTGCAGATGGTGAAATAAGATCTTCGGCTGTAGCGTGCCTTTTGTCAACACCGCTACCCTCAGCGCAACTGAATAAGATATTTGTAACACTTTCTTATTTGATATCACTGACAACTTGAAAACTTTCAAATATATATCCTCTTTTTTTTCGTTTAGAAAAATTAGTTTTGCTTTTCAGCAAAACCTGGATGTACTTTTGCTAAATGTCATTTTAATTTAACTGGTTTTAGTGCTACATTCGACAAAGTTTTATGACAAATTAAACGTCTTTGTTTATCAGTATCGAAATAGACACAACATATTTCCTCGGGAATCCACGGGAGTCGCCTGTTCTGATTCCGTTAGCCATAACCGGGTACAAGTGTTAAATAGACACATGATAATGATTTATTAAAAAAAAAAAAATATGTCAATATTGCATGATGTACGCTAAGGTATTTGAATAAACCAATGGACGACCAAAGTCAATACCCAAATGGGTCCTAGACGTGAGTTTGACGACTTTTCGCTCAGGATCGACAGTTCGATCGGGGAACTACTGCTGCTCCTCTATAAGAGTGGCTTCTATAGAAGAGAATAAAACAGCCATCGAAAGATAACCATGACCCACACTCAAACCACTTACACAAACCGCATCGCTCTTCGCGCGGGTAAAAAAGGGGCGCGTCCTGCTGAGGTTGGAGCCCTGGCCTCGGTGTTCGAAAAATCAGCTACAGAGCTCAAACAATCAAAACTACTAAAATGCAAGCAAACACTACAAATAGCCACATTTAACGTAAGAACCTTAAATAGAATAGGACAACTCCCAGAGCTAATCGCATCGGCCGAAGAACATAAAATAGACATAATATGCATACAAGAACACAGATACACGCACACAGAAGATATCAAATATCACGAAACTGGCAATGGATGGTCGCTCGCCACTGTATCCGCATGGAAAAACTCTGTCAACGCCGCAGTGGGAGGGGTAGGATTGCTTATAGGACCTAGAGCACTAAAAACGCTTAATAGCATAGAGAAAATACAACCAAGAATGATGGTAGCTACATTTAACGGAAACCCCAGAGCAACAATCGTCTCATGCTACAGCCCCACCAATGTTAGTGAAGAAAATGAAATAGTCACCTTCTACGATGAGTTATCCTCATTAGTGCGTAGCATCCCGAAACACAACATGTTAGTCATTGGCGGAGACATGAATGCACAAATCGGGAAAAACGGAAACAACAAATACAGCCTCCACAACACGTCAAATAGAAATGGGCAACATCTAACAGATTTCATGATAGAAAATAGATTAGCATGCCTCAATACAAACTACCAAAAAAGAGAGGGCAAACTATGGACATACACGTACGCAAACAATACTAAAGCTCAGATAGACTACGTCCTTATAAACAAGAAATGGAAGAATAGTGCATTGAATTGCGAGGCATATTCCTCTTTTGAGGGTGTGTCCACCGATCACCGAATAGTCACAGCGAAAATACGGTTAAGCCTACGAAAAAACGACAAACGAACAGCGACCACCAAACACTATGACTGGGCCCTATTAAACAACAAAGATGTCAGAGATAAATACGTATTAGAATTAAGAAACAGATTCGAAACACTACAAGAAAAGACGGAAAAAAGTACACCAAACGACGAATACGAAAATTTCGTCAATGCACACCTTGAGGCAGCAGCAAAATACATTCCAACAAAAATTAAAACTAAATATAGAGTCCCATGGGAAACCTTAGCGGTGAGAGAAAAACGTGCACTAGTGAAAACAGCCTCCAAAAACTATCGAAAAAACCCAACAAACACAAATGCCTTAAAACTAAAAACGGCACAATATCAATTAGCAGGCATATATATAAAGGAACAGACAGAATACATTCAAAATCAGATAGATAAGATTAGAGACTCGGTAGAAGATAGACAATCTAGAATTGCCTGGCAAACAATAAACGAAGTGAGCAGAAGAAAGAACACAGCCAAAGCAAAACTTAAAGCAGCAAACCAACAAGAAAGAATAAAACTGTGGAAACAGCACTTCGAAAACTTACTTGGAAACCCACCAAAAATAACGCATGAACCAATCACCAGAATAATTAGCAAACAATTAGACATTAAACTTGGACCGTTCACACAAGGAGAACTCGACTCGGTTCTCAGAAAAATTAAAAATAGGAAAGCTGCAGGACTGGACGAAATTCCCCCGGAAGTATGGAAGACCAGACAATTCGACGACATACTGCTCCGACACTGCAACGCAGTATACAATCAAAATCCGATAGATAGATGGACGAAGGGATGCATACTCCCCTTCCCTAAAAAGGGGGACCTCGGATTAGCCAAAAACTACCGAGGCATAACACTTACATCCATAGCTGCCAAAATCTACAATGCCCTACTACGAAACCGCATAGAACCCAAAATCGACAACATACTTAGAAAAAACCAAAATGGCTTCCGAAGAAATAGATCTACGACCTCACAAATACTAACCATCCGCAGAATCCTTGAAGGTGTACGGGCAAAGAACCTACAAGCGACATTAATATTTGTCGACTTTACCAAGGCTTTCGACTCCATTCACAGAGGAAAGATGGAACAAATCCTACTAGCGTACGGCATACCTAAAGAAACCGTAGCGGCAATAACGATTCTCTATAGAAACACTAAAGTAAAAGTACGATCACCAGATGGAGACACAGAATACTTCGACATTGTAGCAGGAGTACTACAAGGGGACACGCTGGCTCCGTATCTCTTTATCATTTGTCTAGACTACGTACTTAGAACATCGATTGACAAAATCAAAGAGAATGGCTTCGAACTGACGAAGAAAAAAAGCAGAAGATATCCCGCAACAACAATTACCGACGCCGACTACGCCGATGACATAGCGATACTGGCAAATACACCTGACCAAGCCGAAACACTTCTGCATAGCCTGGAACGAGCAGCAGCAAGCATAGGCCTCCATGTTAATGCACACAAAACGGAATATATGTGCTATAACCAAACGGGGGACATCTCCACTCTAGAAGGAACCCCTCTTAAACTAGTAGACAAATTCACGTACCTAGGAAGCAGCGTCGAATCAACCGAAAAGGACATCGAAACGAGGTTAACGAAAGCATGGACAGCTATCAATAGGCTATCGACTATATGGAAATCAGACCTAACCGATAAAATGAAACGCAGTTTCTTCCAGGCAGCGGTCACATCGATACTGCTATATGGATGCACTACATGGACGCTAACAAAACGGCTCGAGAAGAAACTAGATGGCAATTACACAAGAATGCTGCGTGCAATCCTCAACAAGTCCTGGCAGCAACACCCAACAAGACACCAACTGTACGGCCACCTGCCCCCTATCACGAAAACTATTCAAGTTAGGCGAACCAGACATGCAGGACATTGCTGGAGAAGCAGAGATGAACTCATAAGAGATGTACTCTTATGGATCCCTACACACGGCCGCGCAAAAGCAGGACGACCAGCACGAACGTACATTCAGCAGCTGTGTGAGGATACAGGATGTTGTCCTGAAGACCTGCCTAGGGCGATGAACGATAGGGAGGAGTGGCGAGAGAGGGTCAGGGATATCCGTGCTGCCAGCACGATATGATGATGATGATGATGACTGAGACAAGCAAAATTGCAGTCATTTGGAACACGTACTGTAAAAAATGCATCCTTTGAGCAAGAGTTACCAAATTAACGTGCTTTTAATTGATATCACATCAGCTTCCAGGACCTGCAACGTTTTTCTGAGTTTCTTGTATCAGTAATTAATTATTATGTTAATCGGTTGCATGTATTTTGAGACAGATTTGAATGATCTGGTCTCTAAATAGATAATGACCCAAAATATCTATCCTCTCTTCTCCAAAGCATTGTGATCAAGGATTAATTGTTGTTATAGTATACTATTTTTAAATCAGAAACAAAAAACAACACATTATAACTTGTAAAGTTATTAGTGGTCACATAGATCGCCTGTATATTGAGACATTCTATATAACCATGTATATTGAGACACCCTATATAACCATGTATATCGAGAAACCCTATATAACCCTATGTCAATTTTCCGAAACACCCTGAAGACCTCAAATGATATGAATCTTTCTGAAAAACTAGAAATGTTGTGTGGGCATTTTGATTCTTTTTTACATGCAGTCAAAATTTGAGACCATTGGAGTAGAATTGGTCAAGTTATTAGATTACAAAACTATATCAATTTTCTGAAACATCAAGCACACATGAGGCTGAAAAAGGCCTTATATATTACATGGCTTATTTCAGCCTCATCTATACTTTTGTGTATTTCAGCTTCATGGATACTTGTAAAAATTTCAACCAAAGACAAAAGTGTGACGGTTATTATATCTTTCTTCCGAGGTTACATTATCCTGGAACGTCAGGGAGAATCTCTGACTACAGTACCGTACCACCCAAGCTCTAAATATTCTCCCTAACTAGTTATATTTTATTAATAGCTTTGAAAGCCCATATAACTAGCCAAGTATAAAGCTTGCGTATAGGTTTAGTTTTCGAGATACGGACGAATGAGGATGTGTCAAGGGTCGAGAGGGCGACGTGATATAAATGAACACGTGAAGAATTCCAAACCGGACAAACAATATGACGCGTCGTTGTTTTGTTTTTTTTTTCTTTTCTTTATATATGTATCTTATATATTTTATTTCAAAGAAAGTACAATCATAATAACAGAAAAACAAAAAGCAAAACAAATACAAAAGAACATACAGAAATGAAGAGGACAAGTCACTTCCAATATTGTTTGACTATGTCCTTCTAGAAACAAAGTTCTCCTTTTTTTTTTTTTTTTTGGTTTCAACTTGTCTTAAACTTGCACCCGTATCTTCTTGTTCCCTTTACAATTAAAGGGAGGGAATCTCCTCGTTCTCCTCCATATTTATTTTCTTATTTTCTTTTTCTTTCCCTTCTTTTAGCGAAGAACAAAAGTCTCTCCTCTTCGTCTTTAAAGTGGACATACAATTTTAAACAAATATGTTTTCCGCCGAAACTGGTTGCTAATGAACAACATCAAAAATGTTTCTTTGGATATTCTTGATACGGTCCTTCATTTAGGTTACGTATATCATTTGTAATAAAAATTTTTGACTAATCTTTTTCCTTTCCTCTCTTTTGTTGGTTTTTTTTTCTTTATTTTATATTCGTAAATTTCTCATTAACGAGTCGCAAGGCGCCATTTTTTTCTTTTACGTTGAGCTTTAGTTTCTTGTTCAACGGAGTTGACGGCTTCCATTAGACCATTCTGCTACTAAAATTTCACCTTTCACCGGACCTCGTGAAAAGGCATCTTTTCTCTTCCTTGGCGAAGCTCGGAACAGACTTTTGGCTTTCGTTCTTTTTGGCGGTAAAACGTCCTCACTGCCTCGACCAATCGTATGTCTTTTCCCTATCTGGGTCATGACCTTTGCCCCTTTTCAGTTGGTCCTTCGCTGTTGCAAGGGCTCGAAAACCCGCCAATCGTCTGCGTTACTTCCGGTCCTCATAGCAGTCCTTGGTTTCCTACATATTAATCCTAACGTTGCCGCTGGGCCGTCACAAAAGGAAAATCAATTTAAAAAATCCAAATGAACATTTAAATAAGACTTCAAGATTTGATGTCAGTACGATGATGAAAATAACCTTTATACAATTTTAACTGTCATAGTTTTTGGACAACCTATGACCCAGGGGTCAAATACAACCCTTTATGACTTTCATTATAGTACTCTTAACTTCAAACACCCTGTCAGCAGGACTTAGAATACTCTGCCTGTATCCCCTGCAGAGGATTAAGCCACACCCAAAAATAGGAGTGTCCCGTGTATGACAGAAAATTGTATCTGATGGTGAGACTTCACTTCTTGAGATTTAATGAATGCAGAATCATTCTTTCATTGCCATTACTCCCAGGCCCACTCTGACCTGGAGTTGTAGTACCTTTTAGGGTTCCATCTATGTATCAGATAGATCTATTTAGAAAGGATTTGTATTTGAACGGACTGTGTACAAAAAAACTTTCTTAAAAAAACAATTACACAAAAAATGTAAATATGAACATAAAATGAATGCGATTCCCTAACCTCGTGACATAAAATAACCCTAGATAGATCATTTCCCAGTCGGCTGGGGCTGTAGAATACACTGGTTGCTTCTCTGCAGAGGGGTAAGAGCCCCCAACAAGTGTCCTGGATATGACACTAAACAGTCTGATAGTTAGGTCCCAGTAACGCTGGGGCCTTGGGGAATACGGAGCACCCCTTCATTGCCATTGCTCCCATGTTCACTCTGGCCCAGCGTGGTAACACCTATGGGTTAAATAGAACTAACGGCATACTTATGCTAAACTGAATTGTTTGATTAAACTGAATAGCTTGAAATAGAAATGTTTTTGACAATTGAACCGTGCTTACCTTTAAACCGCGTGCTTATGTTAAACTGAATTGTTCTAAATAGAAGTGTTTTTTTACTTTGAAACTGTATTTACACTAAACTGAATTTTTTAACATAGAACTATTTTGACATCTAACTGTATATAAACAAAATCTGTACTTATACTAAACTGAATTAGCTGAATTAGAACTGCTGGACTAAACTGAATAGCTCGAAATAGAAATGTTTTTGACAATTAAACTGTACTTACATTTAAATTGCGTGCATATGCTAAATTGAATTATTTGAAATTAAACTGTTTTTGACATTGAAACTGTACTTACACTAAACGGAATTGTTATATATAACTGCTTGAATAGTTTGAAATAGAAATGCTTTAAACAATGAAACTGTGTACTCATGCTAAACTGAATTGTTTTAAATAGAACTGATTATTTACATAAAAATAGATTTGGCGTTAAATAACCTATAAAGGTTGATATGCCATAAAACCCACCAAACCAAACCAAACCTAAATAGATCAACATGCCATTAAAATCAATCTTAATTAGACGATTATACTATATCAACTTTTTATTTTCGTTCATCATTTCATTCTTGGTTCTTCTCTCATATGTTTGTTCGATCGAGGTTTGTAAACCAATCAAAATACAGAATTCAAATTTTGAAATATTTTAGTTCTTTTGTTATAAACAATTATTACAACAATCCTAAAAAAAAACTCAAAAAACTAAAGGCATTTCAAAATGTCGCTATTGTCAAAATTGATTCTATTGATTTTATTTTTTTTTTTTTGTTTTGTTTTTATATGTGGGGCTTCGGGGATTTTGTTGTAGCTTATTTATTTCATGTGTGATTATAGCGGTGTTTTCAACTAAAATTTTTCGAAATTAGATTTAGGAATAGAATGGGTTTTAAGATGTAAGGCTATGGAGCTAGAATCATTAAGATGCATTGTAGGCCGTCTAGAAAGAGTTGTAGTGCTAAGACCAACATAAGCATTATTTTCTTTAGAGACAGTCTCCCAAGGAACATTTGAAAATATATATGACGTTTGTACTATCAAGAAGTTCAGTGGAGGGGAAAGTGTTATTGGAAATAATTAGGTTGGAGGTTTTAAATTTGTGGTTGTAAATGATAAGTTTTACTTCCTCCGTAGGATCGGTAGGGAGAACATTTTTTTGGATAAGGTTTGTTTTTTTTAAATACTCCATATTTCTTAATATTCTATTTCCGTTGATAGCGTTCAATTTTTAAATTCATCAGCATCTCAGTTTTATCCCACTCTGCGTTTACGTAATTTTGTTATGTTATAAAAAAACCTAAAAAAATTTTCAAAACTCTGAAAAAAAAAACATTCTTTACACATGCAAGCAACCCCTGATGATGGCCTATAAAGGTCTGAAAGTGCTCGGGACAATTTTGGTAAATTCATCCACCAATTCCAACCTGAAACCAAGACACTTATCAGGAAACTTGAAAGGATCTTAATAAAATTATAAAGAGAAAATGAACACGGCGACACGAGTTCAAATCCTGGACGAGACCGATTGCATTTCACATAGCACTAATACCCTTGGGAAAGGTATGAATCCAATTATTCTCCCTCCAGCTATGGGTAAATAGTAGAACAGACTAGGTTCTTCAGCCTTGGTTAGACAACTAGTCTAGGAGAAGGAAAACTCTGAATTCAAACCTGTTAAACTCCGCTTAAAAATTGACCTTGTGTCATATCCTGCCCGAGCGGAGGGGTTGGTAAATAGGATAAAGACAAAATGTGTCTTTTTTATTTAATCAAACATGCTTAAATAAAAGACTGCTGCCTAACTACACATATATATGCTTTATATATAATTTCTAAGTTAATAATTTGTAGGTAGCTTTATTTTTAAATAAGTTACTGCTCATTTGTTTGCGCACAGTTAAATGGTTTAAAGTATTGCTATTCAACATGAGGGATTCTATTTATCAAGTATTCCTATATAACATTTATAATTTGCTCACGGCTGTATGATTTCAAATAATAATAATAATAATAATAATAATAAAGCTATACAACATGAAGGTGATATCAATTTTAATTGGTACACTTGGAATGAATCCCAAAGGCTTGATAAAGGGACTGGAAGAGTTGGAAATCTGAGGATGAGCCGAGACCATCCAGTATTGTTGAGATTGGCCAGAATACTGAGAAGAGTCCTGGAGACTTGAGGGAACATGTTGTTACTCAGACTCCAGTGAAATACCATCAGCTAACGATCGTGTGAAAACTTGCAAGGAGTAAAAAGTGACCCTTAGTAAATGATTGAACAGTTCTTTTTTACACATAGATGGAACCTTAACGATACTGCCTCTTTGGGGCAGAGTGGACCTGGGAGTAATGACAATGAAGAAGGGATATACACCCCTCAGAGTGAACCTAGGAGTAATGGCAATGAAGGAATAATACACACCCTTCAGAGTGGACCTGAGAGTAATTGTAGTGAAGGAGTAATACACACCCCTCAGAGTGAACCTAGGAATAATGGCAATGAAGGAGTAATACACACGCCTCAGAGTGAACCTGGGAGTAATGGCAATAAAGGAGTATTCCAAATTCAAAGTTCATTTCTGTCTTGGAAAATACAGTTTCAGTCTTGATGCTTATTGAACACACGTCAGACACACATGTTCACCTTTTAAAATGAATATTCTTTTTGAACGTTCAATAAAGTTTTGTTCATTTCTTTATGATGAAGTCGCTTGTTTTAAGAGGCTTAATTACTTTGAAGATTATTTATTTTTCTGTAAAGAAGAAATATATCCAATAACTTTTTATTAATAATTTGTTGGTAGACTGATTAAAATCTGAAGATATTTCATGAAAGTCCACATATTTTCCAATATTCACTTCATGAATTATTTTACAGTTAAAAAAAAATAGAAATAAAAAGGCATTGCCAACATGGCTGTCATAAATTTTCCTAGTCACAAATATTTAGTGAGAGAAATTTTTATAAATTTATTTTTTGTTCTTTTTTTTAACATTTTTTTTTTCTACCCAGTACCAGTGAAGTTACGTTTCGATGTTTCTTCAAATTGTTTTGTTTCTCCAACTCTGAATTTTTCTCGTCTCTTGACCCCACTACATTAATACTCATATATCAACTGGAAACCCAATAAGTAGAAACTTGTAGGCAGCCATTTTGTTCATGTCTTCTTTCTTTCTTTCTTCTACCTCCATTATCTTGGTGAGACGAATTATGATCTTTTTTTCTCTTTTTTATGAATATTTTCCCTTCGTTTTGGGGGAAAGGGAATTGTAATTTATTCTTTGTTTTAACTTTTTAAAAATTTCTTCATTCTTGGTGAAAAGAATTTTAATTAATGCAAAATCTTACTTAATGTTAGAGATATATTATGTAATGATTTATCATAATTAGTCATATTATTATTATTATTATTATTATTATTATTTACTAAGAGTTTTTCACATCAGTTTTAGCTGATGGTCTTTCACTGGAGTTTGAATGACAGCAAGTCTCCTCAAGTCTCCATGACTCTTCTCAGTATTCTGGCCGTTCTCAATAATGTAGTAGTTTGGATGGTCTCCACTCGTCCGCCAACTTCCAAGTCCTCCAGTCCATTTAATAATCCTTTAGTTACTGTACCAAAAGCACCAATTACAATTGGTATAATTGTCACCTTCATGATCCATAGTTTTTTCTAATTCCCTTGCAAGGTCGAGGTACTTATCCTTCTTTTCACATTCTTTCACTTATTATTATTATCATTTTTTTTTTTTTACTCATAAGAGTTTTTCACATCAGTTTCGCTGATGGTATTTCACTGGAGTTTGAATGACAGCAAGTCTCCTCAAGTCTCCAGGACTCTTCTCAGTATTCTGGTCGTTCTCAATAATGTAGTAATTTGGATGATCTCCACTCGTCCGCCAAATTCCAAGTCCCCCAGTCCCTTTAGTAAACCATTAGTTACTGTTCCAAACGCACCAATCACAATTGGTATAATTGGCACCTTCATGTTCCACAGTTTTTTTCAATTCCCTAGCAAGGTCGAGGTACTTATCCTTCTTTTCACATTCTTTCAGTTTTATTCAGTGGTCATCCGGGGCAGCAAAATCGACACTTTTGCTTATTCTCTCTTTTTTTTTTTTTTTTTTTTTTTTTTTTTGTTGATTATTATTCGGTCTGGTCTTCTGGCCGAGATTAGGTGATCCGTGTGTATGTCAAAGTCCCATAGGAGTTTATGTGTGTCATTTTCTAGGACAGGTGCTGGGTTGTGCATATACCATTTGTTAGTATGGTCAAATTTAGATTTCTTGCACATTTCCCTGTTGATCACCTTGCCGACCCAGTCGTGTCTAGTCTTATATTCCTTCTGTGCTAATTTGCTGCATTCGCTTATTATGTGATTGATCGTTTCATCTCTGTCATCACATATTATTATTATTATTATTATTTCAGTAGTAGTAGTAGTAGTAGAATTAATAATAGTTGTTGTAATAATAATAATAGTAATAATAATAAAAGAAACATTAAATAAAATATAAATATATTATATTATTTTTTATTACATTATAACACCATTTGTTATATATATATCACATATTTATATCCTATTATATATATATATATTTTTATATCATTATTATATCATTTATCATTTATAGTTTGAATTAGTTTTGTTTGGTTTTATCGCATATCAACTATTGTTGGTTATTTAATACCGAATCCATTTTTATGCATATAAGTAAGTAAGTAAAGTTAGCGACCATAGTCGAGGGTGACCTGAAGGCTCCCTTTTCGATAGCTACTACACCAAGGTGTAGGGGAGGGCGCTACTCCATTCCCAGGATTGCTCCACTTTACCCTTGAACCGTACCTTATAATGCTGAGTGTTAAGCAAGGTGGTATCAAGTACCATTTTTAAAGTCTTTGGTATGACTCGACCTGGGATTGAACCCAGGTCTCCCGGGCCATTGGCGAACACTCTAACCGCTGGGCCAAATGCATATAAACAGTTCTATTTCAAACAATTCACTTAAGCATAAGTACACTGTTTAGTTCTATTTGACCCATAGATAGAATCCTATCAGGTACTACCACTCCGGGCCAGAGTAAACCAGAAGGCGATGGCAATAAAGAGGTACTCCACATTCCCCAAATCTCCAGCATTACTGAAGCTCCACCATCTTGTTTAGTGTCATATCAGGACACTCATTTGGGGAGTCTTACCCCTCTGCAGAGATGCAGTCGGTGTATTCTGGGCCATTATTATTTATATGAATATATTATCTAATGAATCGATCATAATTAGTCCAACTCGTATAAAGTTGTAATAATAATATAATGAAAGAGAAATATTTAACAAAATAGAATAAGAAATATTGTTTTTACTGATAGAAAGATGAAGACGCAAATATATTTAATATGTAATTGTCTTTTTCTTTTCTTTTTTCTTTTTTTTTTAATTGGAATCATTTTGAGATGAGGCTTCTTAATCTGAGAATTAATTTTTATTTTCATTTATTACGGACTTTTTGTCCTCATCTTGGTAGCTTTGGTGTTGTTTATTCTTTCACTACGTTTCGGCCAGATTTCACCTCTGGCCTTCTTCAGGTGATTTTACCGCGACCTCGGATAGGAATGCTGAGTCTTGTAACCGTATCCCCAGTAATTACTGCCTTCCAGAGTTGTTGTCTATCGCACCACGTTTTTGACCAAGTAAACCTCTGGCCGGCTTGGGTAGGATTTGAAACCGCTATCTTCTGACAATGCTCACCTGGAACCGTAGAGACTCAACGCCTCTATCCGCTGCCAAGCCGGCCAGAGGTTTACTTGGTCAAAAACGTGGTGCGATAGACAACAACTATGGAAGGCAGTAATTACTGGGGATACGGTTACAAGACTCAGCATTCCTATCCGAGGTCGCGGTAAAATCACCTGAAGAAGGCCAGAGGTGAAATTTGGCCGAAACGTAGGGAAAGAAGAAACAACACAAAAACTACCAAGATAAGGACAAAAAGTCCGCAATAAATAAAAATTAATTCTCATATTTAATATACTTATATTAGGTTGGTTGGTGCAACGAGGGAGAATATATAGTCGAGTCCCCAATCCCCAAGATGCAATATTCGCATTAATATATCTATGATATGCTAACATGGAACAAACAAAAGGAAAAGCTCATTTACATAAGTAGAAATATTTGATACATACGTAATATATATTTTACCCAACCTGTTCGCATATGAGCATCGTGTGATACAGGTTCAATATTTAAGCGGAATTTAACAGGTTTGAATTCAGAGTTTTCCTTCTCCTAAACTAGTTGCCATACCAAGCTTAAAGAGCTCAGTCTGTCCGACAGTTTATTCATAGCTGGAGCAAGAATAATTGGATACCTGTCTTTCTCAAGGGTATTAAGTCTAGATGAATGCAAACAGCATGCAGGAAGTGTTGCATGTCCAACAGATAAAATATATACGTATTGTAAACCAGCAGCATAGACAGGGGTGAAAAATGGTAAAAGTTTTACTTGATGCAGATGGATAGTACAATGACCATGGCCAGGAGAAAGATATCTCCTGTGTTCAAAGAACAGAAGCATACAGAATACATCTTTACTGCTGAAAGATTAAAGATAAAAGAGATTAAGAAAGATTCTTGGATTTTCACATTAGATCACCTCCCTATTCAAGGGAGACAATTATTTGTTGTCTCCCTAGATAGTGATAATAGCAGTAAAAATGGTCATAGTAACAATGATATTCATAAAAAAAAAATCGTTGAAATAAAGTTGAATAACAAATGTTGTTGAACGGAGAGACGATGTAGTTTTATATTTTGTTGGCTCAGAATTGTCCAGAAAGAAACATGATTGACTAGGAAAAATAAAAATTGTATAAAAGATTTGAAAACACTCAGGAAATTGTAATTATAATTTCTTCTTTTTTTAATAAGAAAAAATAATTTTCTTCATTTCTAGTGAAAAGAATTTGATTTTTTTCTTTTTAATTTCTTTTTTTAATTAAAATTTTTTTTATTTCTTTATTTTTTAAAAGATATTTTCCTACATTCATGCTGAAAAGAATCATGATTTTTTCCTTTTTTTTTTTTTTTAAATATTTTCTTGCAAGATTTTTTTTAAATATTTTCTTTCAAGATTTTTTCTTTATTTTTCTTTTTAAAAATATTTTCTTTCACAATTTTCCTTTTTATTCTTTTTTAGTATTTTCTTCCAAGATATTTTCCTTTTTTAAAATATTTTCTTTCGAGATTTTTTCTTTTTTCAGAGACCCACAAAAAATTTATTACAAACTTTCATGTCGGAAGGTGAGGAGACACAGAGACCCACAAAATGCAAATTTTTAAGAGACTTCATGTTGGAAGGTGAGGACACACAGAGAGATTCACAAATGCAAATATATAATAGACTTCATGTTGGAAGGTGCGGACACACAGAGAGATTCACAAATGCAAATATATAATAGACTTCATGTTGGAAGGTGCGGACACACAGAGAGATCCACATAATGCAAATTTATAACAGACTTCATGTTGGAAGGTGCGGACACACAGAGAGATTCACAAATGCAAATATATAATAGACTTCATGTTGGAAGGTGCGGACACACAGAGAGATCCACATAATGCAAATTCATAACAGACTTCATGTTGGAAGGTGCGGACACACAGAGACCCACAAAATGCCAATTTTATAACGGATTTCCTGTTGGAAGGTGCGGACACACACAGAGATCCACATAATGCAAATTTATAACAGACTTCATGTTGGAAGTTGAGGACACACAGAGACCCACAAAATTCCAATTTTATAACGGACTTCCTGTTGGAAGGTGCGGACACACAGAGAGATCCACAAAATGCAAATTTATAAGAGACTACACGATGGTGGGGGATACACGACGCAAATTCATAATAGACTACCGTGTTAGAATTTGGAGACACACACGCAAACAGATTTACCGGATTCAAATTTGTAACTGATAAGACAACAGAAAGCGGACACACACATATACAGTCACATATATCTACATAACATAAATGGATAATAGGCAAGATAAAGGGTGGACACACACAGAGATTTACATCACACACATTTAAAATAGACAAGATGATAATGGCGGGGACACATAAAGCCTTATAGATAATAGATTGCATCAAAGAAGGTGGGGGGACACACACACACACACACACACACACAAAGATTTACATGATTCAAATTTATAACAAACAAGACAATAAAAAATATTTGGTGGCACGAACACATATATCTACAAAACATGAATTCATAAAAGACAAGTTCAAAGGTTCCCAAATGATTTGGGGTCATGACCCACTTTGATATTTCTAAAATTCTGATATCTTCCTATAATATTTAATTCTTACATATTCAAAATTTTTCTGCTGTTCATCTGAAGGAAACTTAAAAAGTTTCCTTCAGATGAACAGCAGAAAAAAATGTCCAAAATTTGAGAGAGAAATCGGCGAAAGATATTGTCCAAGATTCGTTAATGAATGTTTTAAAAAGTTATATATATATATATATATATATATATATATATAAATATAAAAGCGACCGAAATCAGCCAATGAACATAACTCTACCATTATCATCATTAACTCTCTCTAATCCTCAAATCTCTTAATGTATATTTGATTGATTAATCAATTCCAACACCCTGTATGAATTTTTATTCCAACAAAGTTTTATCAAAGTCTATCCTGCCATTAATTTGGTCTTTAAACTAGCCCCACCGGTGGGACATGCGACCCATGTTAGGAATTACCGGACAAAATAGAGTTTGGACGCACACAAAGTTACATAACACAAATTTTTAATAGACAAAATCATAGAAGGAGGGGACAGACACACAAAATAAGCATGACACACATTTATATGGGATGTGGACATTATTTCTTTATTTAATCATCTAGCTTATTATTTATATTTTTTCGACTATTGCCCAAAACCAACAAATCATAGGGAAAAAAGCAATCCCCAGCATAACCAGGTTATTTCTTTCTTTCTTTTCCATTCTATATACATTTTTCTTTTTTCTTTTTTTCTTTTTTCAAAATCATGAAGCAGAAAATAAAATTTGATTTATTGTTTCTTTCACCCATTTGAAACTGACATAACTGACTCCTAGCCGTATTATTTTCGCTGATAAATTTACCCACAATGCATCAATCTGCCATCATTAATTTATCTTTTTTTATGGCTGCTGCTAATGGTGCAAATTGCTACAAGTGGCTAATTCACTAGATTGACATTGAACTTCAGAAATTAATATTTCACTGGCAAATATATTGTTTCCTTTCATAATAAAAATGCTATTCAAAGGATATTTATTTATTTATATATTCTTCCAATACAGTCTGATATTGCTAGCCTATGGAAATTATTCTTCTATTCCTTGTTAGCATCTCACATCAGTTTTAACTATTGTTTTTTTTTTACTGGAAACTGAGTAACAGCAAGTCTGTTAAGGTTTCCAGGACTCTACTGAGTATTCTAGCCGATCTTAACAATGCTGTAGTCTGGAGGGTCTTGATTTTTCCTCTGATTTCCAGTTCTGCCAGTCTTTTTCCCAAACTCTTGGGAATCGTTCCAAGTGCCCTAACTACAATTGGTATTACTGTCACCTTCATGTTCCATGTTTCTTTTTTAATTCTCTGGCTAGAGACAAGTATTTCCCCATATTTTCACTTGCTTTCATTTTAACTCTGTCGTCTGCTGAAACGGCAAAATCCACCAGATGATGAATTCTTCTTCTTCTTCTTCTTCTTTTTCTTCTTCTTCTTCTTCTTCTTCTTCTTCTTCTTCTTCTTCTTCTTCTTCTTCTTCTTCTTCTTCAGATTATTATTATTATTATTATTATTCAACAATTTTGACTGGAAAAACACTGTAAAAAAATGTCCAAAATTTGAACGGGAAATCGGCCAAAGATATTGTCCTAGATTCGGAAATGAATGTTTTAAAAAGTTATATTTTGGGCCAAAAAAAAGGCGACCGAAATCAGCCAATGAACATAACTCTACCATTATCATCATTAACTCTCTCTCTCTGTAATCCTTAGATCTTTTAATGTATATTTGATTGATTAATCAATTCCAACACCCTGTATGAATTTTTATCAAAATCTATCCAGTCATTTTAGATAAAATAGCAAAAAAAAAAAAAATTAAACTGTTTATGTTCTATAAAAAAATGTTTATGTTCTATAAAAAAAATGTTTATGTTCTATCAAAAGAAATCAAACTGTTTATGTTCTATCACACAAAAGACTGTTTATGTTCTATCAAAACTACTGGTAATGTTCTATAAAAAGCTGTTTATGTTCTATAAAAAACTGTTTATGTTCTATCAAAAAAATCAGACTGTTTATGTTCCATCAAACAAAAACTGTTTATGTTCTATCAAGATATTGTTTATGTTCTATTAAAAAAACTGTTCTATGAAAAAAATCAAACTCTTTATATTCTATTAAACAAAAGACTGTTTATGTTCTATCAAAAAAACTGTTTTTTTTTCTATTAAAAAGCTGTTTATGTTCTATCAAAAGAAATCAAACTATTTATGTTCTATCAAACGAGACACTGTTTATGTTCCATCAAAAATACTGTTTTTGTTCTATTTAAAAACTGTTTATGTTCTATAAAAAACTGTTTACGTTCTATAGAATACTGTTTATGTTCTATTAAAAACTGTTTTCGTTCTATCAAAATATCAAACTCTTTATGTTCTGTCAAACAAAAGACTGTTTATGTTCTATCAAAAAACTGTTTATGTTCTATAAAAAAATCAAACTGTTTATGTTCTATCAAAGTTATATTTTTGGCAAAACTGTTTATGTTCTATCAAAAAACTGTTTATGTTCTATAAAAAAATCAAACTGTTTATGTTCTATCAAACAAAAGACTGTTTATGTTCTATGTTTTATCTATGCTTTTTGGAATTGGTATTTTCTTAGGGTTCACATTTTCTGTTATTGCTTATTTGGTGGCTTGTTTTTCTTTTATCTTAGTTGCTTTTTTGTTCAGTAGACCTTCTACCTAGTCTTGGTTCTGTAAAATTGATTAGTTTTTATCCTACTTGGGTTATTCATTCTGAGATTAGATGAATAATTAAGTACAAAAATGTATCTCTGGAATCATTCTTATTGGGTAACTACACCGTGTGATGTGTAAATTTTTGCCATTTCAAATAATCATTTTCCTGCATCTACTTTGTTTCAGGTTTTGTCTATTGTGCAGCAAATTAGAATCAGTTAGACATTGTGAGGAAAGCAGTACCATGAACCTCCAGAAATTTTGGAATAGCATGCTGTACTGCTTCGAATCCACGCCAGAAGCTCCAAATTTCAGAATGTTTGGGTGTCAATCTGAGAACAGGTTCATATTTATATCAATGAAAAGCAAAGTCTTAGTCCAGATGTTTGAGGTGGTCGCTAGTATTGGTGACGTTATGGCCCCATTCATCTTCTCAGACTCAAGAAAGAAGCCTACATCAAGTGCCGAGAAGAGGTGGCCCTGCTCTGAATTGAGAGGGTGGCACCAGGAAGATCCTATGCCTGGCAACAATAATCTGTATCATGCCACACAAGCAGGTGAATGCAGTCTTGTCTGTCAAAGAATTTCTGCGACCACATCACCTCAAAAATCTGATTGCTCAATTCCTCTTTATAGTTATGTGTGGAGTTTAGCCGAGAGAGACCAACAAAACTCTATACCACACTAATGATAAATTGAAGGCAAAAATAACAGCTGTATTTAGTAATTTAAACAAGGAGAACGTCAGAAAGGCTATCAGGAGATTCCAACGTCGTCTGGAGGATATGGTTGAAGCCAATGACAGTGTCAATTATCTCTGTACTTCCTTATCTCAAACAGATCAATTTGCGACAGGAACAAATTTATTTGACGCATAGATGAGACCCCAAAAGATATATTTGACTCGTAGATGGCACCCTAACAGATCTATTTGATTTGGAGATTAGATCCAAAATATATATGTATGACTCGTAGATGGGGCCTTAGCAGATCTATTTGACTCCTCGATTGGGCCCTAACAGATCTATTTCTTTCGTACATGGGACCCTAAAAGATTTATTTGACTCGTAGATGGAACCCTAGAATATCTATTTGACTCATAGATTGGATCTAAACAGATTTATTTGACTCCACGATGAAACCTTAACAGATCTATTTGATACGTAGATGGGACCCTAACAGATCTATTTGACCCTCAGATGGGACCCTAACCCATCTATCTGACTCGTAGATGAGGCCTTAACAAATCAATTTGAAACCTAGATAGGACCCTAACAGATCTATTTGACCCTCAGATGGGACCCTAACACATCTATCTGACTCGTAGATGAGGCTCTAACAGATCTATTTGAAACCTAGATGGGACCCTAACAGATCTGACACCTAGTTGGGACCCTAACCGATCTGATTCGTAGATGAGGCTTTAACGTATCTATTTGAGCCCTAGATGGGACCCTAAAAGATTTATTTGACTCGTAAATAGGGCTTCATGATTTCTGCTCCAATATATGTGTAAATTGTCTCCAATGACTATAAAAGCACCTTATTTATAAAATGAAGCATTGTCATTCATTATTAATATCTAACTTGTATTTTTTCCATTTTAATTTTATTTGCTTTTTTTTACTCGTAGAATTAATAATAATATAACCGATTATTTTACTACTTACCGGTTAATTGGCCTGGTGGGCAGAGTGTTCATCACTAGTCCAGGAGACCGGAGTTCAATCCCAGGTCGCGTCATACCAAAGACTTAAAAAATGGTACTTGATACCTCCTTGCTTAACACTCAGCATTATAAGGTACGTATCAATAGTAAAGTGGAGCAAACCAGGGAAAGGAGTAGCGCCCTCCCGTACACCTCGGTGTAGTAGCAATTGAAAAGGGAGCCTTCGGGTCACCCTTGACTAAAGGGAGACAACTTTACTTACTTTCATTTTACTACTAGTGAGGTTTTTTTCACTGGAATCCTTACAATGGCCAGTCTCCTAAATTCTCTCGGATCCAATCACCTGGGGCTGTTGATTAGTTGGTTGGTTGGGTTTTATGGCATATCAACCTTTGTAGGTTATTTAATGCCAAATCCATTTTTATACAAATAAACAGTTCTATTTCAAACAATTCAGCTTAGCATAAGTACACAGTCTAATTGTCAAAAACATTTCTATTTGAAGCTATTCAGTTTAGTCAAACAGTTTTATTTCAAACAATTCAGTTTATCGTAGGTACAGTTTCTATGTCAAAAACAGTTTGATTTTAAGTAATTCAATTTAGCATATAAAAAGAGTTCTGTTTTAAACAAAGGCAATAAAAGAGTACTGGGCATTCTCTAAAGCTCCAGGATTACTTGAACCTCACTATCAGATTGTTTAGTGTCATATCAGGACATTCGTTGAGAGGAGTCTTACTCCTCTGCAGAGATGCTAGTCGGTGTATTCTATAGCCTCAGCCGACTGGGAAATGCAGCTGTGGAATACACTTACTGCATCTCTGTAGGGCGGTAAGATCCCAATAAATGGGTCAAATAGAACTGTTTGATCATTTAACTGTGTGTAAACAAAAGACTGATGTTTAATTGAATTGTTACTGATACATAACAATACTTGGAACCATTTAACTGTGTGCAAAATGTGTTTACAAATCCTATATTTTTAATGTGTGTGTATTAAAAGGATTTGGCAATAAATAACCTACAATGGTTGATATGCCATAAAACCCAACCAAACCAAATTGTATATATCTAATATATATGTATAAAAGGGATTTGGCATCAAATAACCTACAATGCTTGATATGCCCAACCAAACTAAATCATAGATAATTAATATATATGTATAAAGAAGGTTTGGCATTAAATAACCTCCAATGGTTGATATGCCATAAAAACCAAGCCAACCAAATCCTATATATTTAATATATATGTATAAAGAGGATTTGGCATTAAATAACCCACAATGCTTGATATGCCATAAAGCCCAACCAAACTAAATCATAGATATTTAATATATATGTATAAAGAGGATTTGGCATTAAATAACCTACAATGGTTGATATTCTGTAAAACCAAACCAAACCAAACCAAACCAAACCAATCGGTTCTCCAGGACTCTTCGAAGTATTATTTAATGTATTCTTGCCAATCTCATTTTCTAGGACAGATTTTGATTTGAGCATATGCCATTTGTCAGCATAACCAAGTTTTAATCTTTGCACAGTTCTCAGTGGAACACTTCTCGTCGAGTTGTGTCTAGTCTTGTATTTCTTTTATTCTTCCAACCTGTCATACGGACAATAATAGAATATGGTGACTAAGTTCAGGTGGGGTTAAAACACTGGATTCCGAGGCCGTGTTCAAAGCCTTAGGGCAAATCCAGTGACTAACACTCAAAGAGTATCAAGTGAATTCTTGTTCTTCTTCACGGAGCTGAAGAATTCTTCCTAATGTCCCAGCTTGAAGCATCTCGCGTGTCTAGCCGCTCTGAAGAGTTGTGATACCACGAAACAGTCTGTCTGTGGATAATAATATATATGCTGGGTTGAACAGTCGAATGCCACATACGCGTAAACCCAAAGCTCTTCTCATAAAATGAGCCCTCCGGTAGCCGATAGCGTATACATAAAAAAGGTATTTATAAAAAATTCCTTCACTTAAGCAAAAAATGAGAAAATATCTGGGGTAAGATATCCGACAGACTTAAAGCCAGGTTTCGATCCCAGCTCGAAGCATCTCGCGTGTCTAGCCACTCTGAAGAGTTGTGATACAACGAAACAGTCTGTCTGTTGATGACAATATATATATATATATATACATATATATATATATATATATATATATATATATATATATATATATATTATAAGAGTGTTGGTTGTCACTAAATCACTTTGTGGGTTTGTGTCGAACCAAGTGCACTATGATACGGAGAGTGGTCAATATGTATGATAGAGCTATTATAATAAATAAATATATATTATTATTCCATCTTATTAACTGCCTGATGACTGTTGTTTTGCAAAAACTCCATGAAACCCAGGGTTGCAGAATATTTTCCATGGATTATATATATATATATATATATGGGAAATATGACAAATTTGACAGAAATAAGATTGCTTAAATATCTGGATAAATTTAGAAAGTTTTGGTACTGTGTGAAGATGAAAGATCTTGGAGAATGTTTCTGACCAAAATGAGACTTTGATAGTTATTTGGCGCTAGAAGTACAAATTCTTTGATTTAGTATTGTTGACCTTAATCTAATTGAATTGGATACGTGTCATTTAAAAGCAGAAATTAGCTTTCTATAAAGTTTATCTTAAAAGCAGAGAAACAAACAAATTCCTCATCTCAATACCAAATAGTCAGATGAGCTTTATCTAATTTAAGATTTAATCAAATCAGACACGTGTCTTTTCCATTATCTTCAATGAAAATAATAATTTCTTTGATTAATCTAATTAATTTCTCAAGTTATTAATTTCTTTAAAGATAAAATAAAGAAGAAAATTCTCTAAAGATTTGGATGATGAATCGGCTTCAATAATGTTTTCATCTTTATTGTTTTTATCACTTTCTGAGATAGATGTTTTGACACTACTGCCTGAAAGAAAAATAAAGGTTCGATGGCCTGAGATAAGCTCTTTCTCAATATTTTTAAATGATTGGATACTTTCCAAACTCTCACATCTTTGTTCACATCTTCTGAAAGGACACAGCTGTAGAATACATCGAATGCATCTCTGCAGAGGGGTAAGGTTCCCCTAATGAGTGGCCCGGTCGGCTGGGGTTGTAGAATACACCGACTGTTTCTCTGCAGAGGGGTAAGATTCCCCTAACGAGTGGCCCGGTCGGCTGGGGTTGTAGGATACACCGACTGTTTCTCTGCAGAGGGGTAAGACTCCCCTAACGAGTGGCCCGGTCGGCTGGGGTTGTAGGATACACCGACTGCTTCTCTGCAGAGGGGTAAGATTCCCCTAAAGAGTGGCCCGGTCGGCTGGGGTTGTAGGATACACCGACTGCTTCTCTGCAGAGGGGTAAGATGCCCCTAACGAGTGGCCAAGTTGGCTGGGGCTGTAGAATACACCGACTGTTTCTCTGCAGAGGGGTAAGATTCCCCTAACGAGTGGCCAAGTTGGCTAGGGCTGTAGAAGACACCGACTGCATCTCTGCAGAGGGGTAAGATTCCCCTAACCAGTGACCCAGTTGGCTGGATCTCTAAAATACACCGAATGCATCTCTGCAGAGGGGTAAGACCCCACCCAAAAACCAGTGTCTGGTCAATATTGGTAGCACATGATAAGTGTTCTATCTATGGGTAAAACAGAGCTAAACTGCGTACTTATGCTAAACTAAATTGCTTGAAATGGAACTGCTTTACCATCTAAACTGCTTACTTATGCTAAACTTAATTGTTTAAATTAGAACTGTTTTTGACATTTAAACTGTACTTGCGCTACACTGAATTGTTTGAAATAGAACTGTTTTGATATTTAACTGTATCTAAACAAAAACTATGCTAATACTAAATTAAATAGATTTAATTAGAACACTAAATTGTTTGAAATAGAACTGTTTACAACTATTTAACTGTGTACTCATGCTAAACTGAATTGTTTGAAATAGAACTGTTAACAACTATTTAACTGTGTACTCATGCTAAACTGAATTGTTTGAAATAGAACTGTTTACAACTATTTAACTGTGTACTCATGCTAAACTGAATTGTTTGAAATAGAACTGATTATTTTTATAAAAATGGCATGAAATAACCAACAAAATTTGATATGCCCTAAACCCAAACAAAGAAAATAAGCCTGATTAACCCCGATCTAGATTGCTCTGTAAAATACACCGTATACACCTCTGCAGAAGATAGGATACCCACCCCCAATGAATGTCCTTGATATGACACTATACTAGATCTCATGGTAGATCTCTGGGGGATGTGGAGTAACCCTTCATTGCCATTACTCTCAGATCCACTCAGATCTGGAGTGGTAGTACCTGCTAGTATCCCTACTATGGTTTAAGTAGAAAGGTTCAATCAATTACAAAGGATTATTATTATCATTTTTATTATTACAATTTGTTGTGGTTTTCAGATAAGACCGGTGGAAGAACAACTCAAAACAACGGGTGATAGGTAAACGTTAATGTATTAGCAGAAAAAGGAAGTCATGCAAAGGAAGTACTAGCCGTGCTCGGCTTGCAGTCCGTCGGTCAATTGTCTCGTAAGGAACGAGAAGCTGTCTCCCCCGAGCGAGCTAAGCTCGGAGAATATGTTTAAGTTGGACGAGTCCATCATTGGGGTATGGAAGGATATGTCCCCATAACACTATTGCTGTTATTTGAAATCATACACATGTGTACAAATTATTTTTTTACAGGGGAATAACTGATAAATAGAATCATTAATGTCAAAGAGGTATAGTTGAAACCATTTAACTATGTGCAAACAAATGGTGAATATTAAATAGAATTATAAGTATCAGATAGGAATACTTAAAACCATTTAACTGTGTGCAAATAAATAAGATCAAAGGACTTACATTTTCTTTTTTTAAGAAGAGGTTAATTGACCGCGCAGTTACGATGACAAGTTGATTTGTCGTCACTTGTGTGCGATATGGATTGCTGGCTCAGTTGTAGAGTTTCGACTCTGCAAACTGTGGTCTCTGGTCCGATTTCAGTGGGGGAGATCACGGTATGACGAGACCTAATAAGGTCGAAATAGCTGATGAGACCGAATAAGTTCGAAACAGATGTCCAGTGTTTCCGTATGTCATACGTAAGTATTCGCTGAATTTTCAACTCATAATCAAAGGACTTATTTAAAAACATAGTTATCGACAAACTATTAATATAAATCAAATACACACGCACACACACACACACACACACACACACACACACACACATATATAGGGTGTCTCAATATGCATATTTATATAGCATGTCTCAATATACATGGTTATATATGGTGTCTCAATATGCATATTTATATAGCATGTCTCAATATACATGGTTATATAGGGTGTCTCAGTATACACGGTTATATAGGGTGTCTCAATATGCATATTTATATAGCATGTCTCAGTATACATGTTTATATAGGGTGTCTCAATATGCATATTTATATAGCATGTCTCAATATACATGGTTATATAGGGTGTCTCAGTATACATGTTTATATAGGGTGTCTCAATATGCATATTTATATAGCATGTCTCAGTATACATGTTTATATAGGGTGTCTCAATATGCATATTTATATAGCATGTCTCAATATACATGGTTATATAGGGTGTCTCAGTATACATGTTTATATAGGGTGTCTCAATATGCATATTTATATAGCATGTCTCAGTATACATGTTTATATAGGGTGTCTCAATATGCATATTTATATAGCATGTCTCAATATACATGGTTATATAGGGTGTCTCAGTATACATGTTTATATAGGGTGTCTCAATATGCATATTTATATAGCATGTCTCAGTATACATGTTTATATAGGGTGTCTCAATATGCATATTTATATAGCATGTCTCAATATACATGGTTATATAGGGTGTCTCAATAGACATGTTTATATAGGGTGTCTCAATATACATGGTTAAATAGCATGTCTCAATATACATGGCTATATAGGGTGTCTCAGTATACATGTTTATATAGGGTGTCTCAATATGCATATTTATATAGCATGTCTCAATATACATGGTTATATAGGGTGTCTCAATATACATGCTATTAATCTTCTAATAATGATACTGTATTCTTTTTTGTTTCAGATTTGAAAATAGCATACAATAACAACTATTAATCCTTGATGACAATGACTTGGACAAGAGAGGAACAAATATTTTGCGTCATAACATATGTGGGGCCAATCATTCAAAACTGTGCAAGCAAAATTTCAAAAGGAATTTAACTTTAACAATTATCCCCCAAAAAGCCAAATTTATCGTTGGGTACACAAATTTCAAGCCATCGGGTCAGTAAACGATTTCAACAAAAAGACAGAAAATCCAAAATCTTGAAGGAAGTTGACTGCAAGACGTACTGACAATGTGGATGCTATGAGATATTCTTTCGGAAGGAGTCCGAAAAAGCCTTTCTGCAGACGTTCTTTCATGTGCATCGTTGCAAAGAATCTTAAAGAAAGTTCCTCTGCTGTACTCATACAGAATCCAGATCAGGTGTAAAGTCACACCAGCCGAGCTGGATAAATCATTATCATGTTAATAGGTTGCATCTATTTTGAGACACCCTATATATATATATATATATATATATTATAAGAGTGTTGATTGTAATTAAATCAGTTTGTGGGTATGTGTCGAACCAAGTGTAATATAATATGGATAGTGCTCGATATCTAAGATAGAGCTATTATATCTACTTAACTGCCTGATGATTGTTGGTTTGCGAAAACTCCATGAAACCCAGGGTCGCAGTCTATATTCCATGAATTAAATATATATATATATATATATATATATATATATATATATATACACACACATATATATATAATATATATTTATTTATTATTATTATATAAATATTTTTTCCTTGTATAACAACCTTAGTTGATGTGCCATAAAATGCCGACTAACCAACCAAACCAGATCCGATGATACTAGCGGGGGGAAAAGGGTTATCAGGGGGTTTGTATGATCAAGAGCATGAAATCCCACATTGAATTCGTTAAAAAAAAACTTAGCCCCTAACCATTGCCCTACATAAGCATTTTTTTCTTTTTTTGCTAATATTAGATAGTTGGATATTTTCTGGACAAAACATTTCTTTAAAAAATCGCAAGAAACATTAAAAAAGAAAAAAAAATTGTGATTCATGTGTTAAACAAAACAACAACTAAAACAGAAACCAAAAATTGTCAACAAATCTTATATCCCCGGTAAATACGTGGTCCCCCACCAGAGAAATTAACAATCAACGACAGAAAGAAAATAAGCAGCTATCATTTCTTTTTTTTTTTTTTTTTTTTTTTTTTTTTTTGCATCTTTACGAAAATCTTCAGAAATCAACGTTCTGGACAAAAACAATAATCTATTTAGGATAAATTGATGAGAGTTGGTAAAAGAAGGGAAAAACAATGTCAGCTTTTTTTTTTCAAGCACGATTATAAATAATGTAAAAATGAGTCAATTATATTAACTAAACGATGCAAAACAAAAAAACATTTCAACTTCAAATTATCACTGATGTTAATATCATTAGCAACAGTAATATTTTGAGAAAATAACAGTTTAATGTCTTATCCAGGACTCTCATTTCGAGGAGTTGGACGTCTTTCTCTTTTACTGAGGTACAGTCGGTGTATTCTACCAGCTAAGATAACAGGACAATCAGGAAGTACGAGGATCATTAAATAAGTTTCCAGACTTTTTTTCGTATGGGCACTTTTATTGATAGTACACACATGAAACTCTAGTCCCCTTCGAGGTAATCTCCTCCGGCTGTTGTACCGTTCCAACAACTTCTAGAAGGCCCCATGGAAGCCCTCTTGTGTGAGCGTGTCAATCACGTTCGTCACAGCCTCATTCATCTCCTCAATTGTATCATAACGACAGCCTCTGAGCTTAGGGACCTAGGTCTTGACTATAGCGAGGGTGAGCAACTATCTTGATGCCCATCTTGGTCAAATAGTCTGTGACAAGATGGAGTTGTGGACAGGCGCATTGTCCTGCTGGAAATGCCACTGACCCGATTTGAAGAGTGCTGGCCTCTTTCGATGGAATCTCTTCATGAACTCCCTTAAAACCTCAACATAATAACGCTAACCTTAACCCTAACCCTTTGGCCAATCAACTCTGGTGTATTGATTTCCTTACTCCTCCCACACTTCTCATCATACCTCACAGACACCCTGCTTTCCTTGAATCTCTTATGCTACTCAAACACTGATGCTCGACTCATGCAAGATGGTCGAAAAGCAATCTTAAGCATTCCATACGTTTCTGTGGCATTTTTTCCAAGTTTAAAACACAATTTTATTGGATATCGTTCTTCTAAAGTATCCTCACGTCCAGATAGCATTTTTGAAATTCACCAGCTCTGACAATCAGGCTTTAGTAGGGTGTATTCGAATTCCTGCTGTAGCTGTTTATTTGAATCTGAAATCATAAAAATTGGTCAGTCATCTCATAAGATATATAGCAATAACATACTAAATTCTCAAGAGTCTACGACAATTCTAAATGTCTATACAAAAAAGTCTGGAAACTTCTTGAAGGCACCACGTATATATGCATCTATTTGTGTGTGTGTATATATATTTATATATATACTTATATACACAAATATACAGATTCATACATATACGTATATTTTTGAAGATGCGGCAAGTTGTTATCAAGTCAAGTTTTATTAAAGACGGTGAAACACTGTTTATTATTTCTAAATGTAATTTTTAAAGTTTTCTAGCAATTTTTCTTGTGTCGGGATCCAGGTCGAAAACCTTTTGATGTCCAAAACCTTTTTACCAACGTTCCAGTTCACGAAACCATAAAAACAATAATAGCCAACACCTACAATCACCCCTCAATTCCTCCTCCAGCTATGCAACCAAAAATCCCGGAAAAACTCTTCCTGGCCAGTACCACAAAAGTCCCATTCTATGAGCCCTTTGGCAACATATAAATACAAACTGACAGTATTTCGATGGGGCCACTCCTAGGTCCTACCATTTCCGAATTCTACACGTCCCACATCTGTCATGACATTAGTTACCTTCCCTAGAAGAAGCAGTTACTGCCCTTGTTTTGAATAAAATGGACGGCTTTATCAGTATACAATCAGTATACGGTCGTCGCGCCTACAAGCTAAAATATGTCTGTTCGTTGTTTATTGCTTTTCGTATATACCGACAAACAAATACTATAACAACATCGAAAACAGAATATCTAAAACAATGATTATTAAACGTTCACTATGTTGACGACATTTTCATCGCAACACATTCGTAGCAGAAGGAATTTCGTATTTTTGTTTGGCGCGTAATTTAATTCGACCGCATAATTTCACCCAATCAGGATGACTTATCCTATTCATCCCGGAGTATCTTTCCGGGCAGCACAAACTGGGGAAAAGCCGTCAAACACTCCCTTTGACTGAACAACTTCGTTCAGTGCAGACGTCTCACTGGCTGCTCTTCAATAACAGCAGCAGCATCGACACAATGCGGGAACCTATCTAATTTATGGACCCTTTGTGTCTATTTCTCTTAGACCAAGGGTTCCCAGTTGAATATGAATTAGATAAATTCAATACGCCACGCACAGGGACAACTTTACGTCACCCCTAAAATTGGCGATGTCGACTGCGATGAAAAATTCCGCTCCGACACCTAGCGACTTCACTTCTGGGCAACATTTTCTGGAGACATTCACGCTTCTCCCCGAAACAACCAGAACCACAAACTCACGGTGACTTCAACGTTTCTCTCCTCAAACAGCAAACACGACTTTTGCTAAACCATGGCGAACATATCTCCCTCGCACGTCCAACAACACGCGCTGCTTTCTCCACTCTCTCATAACTTCAAATCGTTCACTTACTTCTTTCCTTACTACGAGACTTGCAGAATTAACATGAACTCTTTATTCCATGCTGCCATTAAAAACCTCCATAATAAAGCTAACGGCGTCTTCGTCTTCTAACTTCTTCATCCTCTTTTATTAACAACAATTAGCGAGGGAATAACACACACGCGCAAGAATACATATCTTCGCCAAAAACAATAGCAACAAATATTCCTTCGCTAAAATGGTAACCATATTTACCCAACCCCTCCGCTCGGGCAGGATATGACATAAGCTCAATTTTTAAGCGGAGTTTAACAGGTTTGAATTCAGAGTTTTCTTTCTCCTAGACTAGTTGCCTCGCCAAGGCTGAAGAACCTAGTCTGCCCTACTATTTACCCATAGCTGGAGGGAGAATAATTGGATTCATACCTTTCCCGAGGGTATTAGCGCTATGTAAAATGCAATCAGTCCAGTCCAGGATTTGAACTCGTGTCGCCGTGTTCATTTCCTACGACGATAACCATTACACCACGGGCACCTCCTAAAATGGTAACGAACATTCCTATCGCTAAACATTCCTGCGATGAAATTAACAAACTTAAACAAACTCTAGAAAAAATAATCCGTACTAAACTTTACCACCGAAGTCAACATCAATAAAAAAAAATCCCTCTCCCTGATGTACTTTACAGCCTCCACTAATAATAACAAATTCACTACATATCCATATAAAAAGCCTACCAACGACAATTCCACCCTACTTA